>JBBBDQ010030875.1:0-125000 GCA_037127315.1 Ascarosepion bandense | reverse complement strand
TTGTATGTTTAATCTTAATTTTAAGTTTAGAGGGTCGGTTTTTTTCTTTTAATTTTTTTCTTTTTTCTTCTTTTTTCCTCCTTTTCCCTTTTCTCCTTTTTATCTTCTTTTTTCTATAAATTATCGTTTGGAATCTTATTTATTTCTTTTAATTTCTTATATATTTTATTTATTTAGATATTTTTGCGGGCATTAGATCTTATTTTAAGGATTTATTTCATCGATTTTTCTGTAGCATTTTTTATCTTTTATAATAATAAAAATATTTATTCAAATTCCCAGTATTTTGGGGGGGTGATTGTAGGGTTAGATCTTACGTGTGCTTACAGTTTATTTTTGTGTATGATATAATTATTCTGAAGTAGTATATTTAATCTTGATTTTGAATATATGAATTTTGGCTCTTTTTCAAGTTTCGGTGCCATTTATTTAATTTTGATTTTTCTAGTACGGAATATTTTTGTATTTAAGTAAGGTTATTGTGTTAAGTAAGGTTAGTGGTGTAGGCTTTAGTGATAGACCTTCCTTTAAGGATTTATTGGGTCGATTTTTTTCTATAGCATTTTTTATCTTTTATAAAGAGGATATCAATCGAACTCTTTGTATTTCTTAGCACAATGACTTGTGACTTCGAGCTAGCCAAAGAAAGCCGTCTACCCAATTTCACTTTCAAGGCTTGGGTCAACCCGTGGTATGGTCTTCAGGCACTTTTCAATGGTGCTGCACGCTGGAATTGCCTTCTCCAAACCAATAATACCAAAAAGTCATCTTCTTGACAAATCGATTATGGTGAGATTCGAACTCAGGTTTCACGTTGTATTAACACCTGAATAATATTTTATATAGGTACGTATACTTGAGTGTATATATACATGGATATTTATTAATTCACATACCTATATATATATATACTACGATATATATATATATATATATATATATATATATATATATATATATATATATATATATATCGTAGAATAATTGGTATTTAAGTCAGGTAAATTCCGATAGAGATGAACTCTAAAGAACTCAATATTAAATTTATTTAATTAAGTTAACACAGTAATATATGTATTACCCATGAAATTGTAGAATATCTAAAACGATTTCTTGGGTGTATATATATATATATATATATATATATATATAGCGTAACAAAGTTGTAGAACCCGTAGGTTTTTTTTACCTACAGTTCATGCATTTACTTTTATAAAAAGTGCTCGATACAACGTAGAACATTATATCGTAATGGTTGTTACAATGGCTTAAAAATTTATAGTATCACTGCACAAAAATTTTCGCGTTTCGAAGCTACGTCGTGCGCTTCTCATCGGGTGATAAGTTGAAATGAAAATTAAATGTGGAAAACGGTTTATTCATGGTGATATGATGTTTAAGAGAATATCGGCTTGCGTTAGGAGAGGTAGCTTAGTTTAAGACAGGTTCCTTATTTATTTTGTCTCAACAAATCATTTAGAGTGGTTATAAATTATAATTCATTTCTATGAACTAAATTAGATCATTTCATCAGACCACACTATCTTCGTTCCGTTCTGTACAAATATTTTCCTGGAATAAACATTTCTTTTAAAATGAAATGGAAATCAAGTATCCAGAACAAAGATTTTGGTCTTATCTCGGTCAAGAATCATTAAGGCCAGGCTTGACTGAAGTAGTGATCATAAAGCCATTACACGCCACTCACAAGTACATGAATACGTATACACATATAATCCTACATATGAACACACTTACGCATACACTATTATATCCACATACATATATGTCCATACTTACACATATGTACATACAAATGCGTCTCTACGTACACCTACAAAATACACACATACACACATTCATCCATATGCACATATATATTATGTTCGTACCCACACATACATATTTATGAAGACCGCACTTATACGCGTATAAATAATACTAACACAGTTACGCAAATATACTAACAAGCCTGACATATACTCAGAAAATATGCATATATATATATACATACCTACTTACGCACACACACGCATACACATACACACACATTCCGCATACATACGGATATCCTCTTACACATATCTCTGTTCCTATACGTATGTACATACAAATGTGTCTATGCGTACACATATCTATACACACATCCATCCATATCCACATATATAAATTGTGTTCGCACACTCACATACTTATGAAGACTGAAATTATACACGTTTAAATCATACCAATACATATTTATGCAAGTATACAAATGAACCTCACATATGATCAGAAAATAGACATATATTTACGTATTTACACACATACCCACACATACAAATTTAATTATAAGATCATATAACATATAAAGAGAGATATATATATATACTAGCAGTATAGCCCGGCGTTGCTCGGGTGTAATGAAAGCTTTAAAACTAATCCATGGTCCTGGAGCTCAGACTCTTTGAACGTTGGCACGAAAGACTAAAAAGCAATAGTTGTTTCCAGTTAAAGCGAGACCGTTGACTGAAAGAAAATGAATGGATGTATGTCAAATTTTGATTTACTGGTATCGATATCAAATAAGTCTTTTTCACCGTAAACTGAATTTTGAAGGCTAAATAAGTCCTCTGAGTAAATGGTATCATTGCTGAGACTAAGAACTACAATTATACCTACTTAGAGCCAAACCCGAAGCAAAAACTAAAATAAAAGGGCTGAAAAAATACAGACATACAGGCAGATAAACAGACACACACACAAACATCTTGCCTTTTATATATATACATTATCGATTTTCTGCACTATTGTAAGAACTGCAACCTTGAAACTTCTGAATATCGTTTCTTATGTTTTTGTCTATTAGTATATCAACTTTGATTAAAATCGGACCACTCCTTATATACTAATGAACCTCACATATGATCAGAAAATAGACATATATTTATGTATTTACACACATACCCACACATACAAATTTAATTATAAGATCATATAATATATAAAGAGAGATATAATATATACTAGCAGTACAGCCCGGCGTTGCTCGGGTGTAATGAAAGCTTTAAAACTAATCCATGGTCCTGGAGCTCAGCCTCAGCCTAAAGAATATTTGTGTGAAGTTTGGTGAGAATCGGATAAAAATTATTGATTTGTATAAAGGACATACAGATAAATAAACAAACACACACAAAAACATCTTGGCATTTATATATATATATATATATATATATATATTTAGTATATCGAGGCAGCAAGTAATTTTCTAGACATATATTGCAGGCCATGTACATCAAATCAAAACAACCAACACTCAATAAAATCAACTTTAAAACAGTAAATAACATATTACATTGCATTTGACTAAACGGTTTTGTTGTCATTTCGCGCTATCACGCGGTGTGACGTCATAAAACCGCATCGCAAACTTAAGAACTGCGTTTATTATTTTTGGTAACTATTGCCGTTGCCAAGCGGAGTTTTATGTCAACACAAAATAAAATCGTCGGTGATGGTGGATTTTATAATATTTCAGTTTAAACTACCTCTCTGAAGATGGCTCATGTGAGCCGAAAGCTTAGAAGAAAACCAATAAATAATTATCCAAATGTTGGAGAATTTTTGTCTTTATTTTCAACTGAAATTAAAGCAAAAATACGACGTTTAGAACGGCTCATGATTAAACATAATAGACATTCATTGTCTCTTATATTTAATAGCATATGTCTAGAAAATATATATATATATATATATATATATATATATATATATATATATTGTCATCCGCAGACAGATCTCTTTCGCCGTATCACAGCTCATCAGTACGGTTAGACTTCGATATATATATATATATATATATATATATATATATATATATTATCGATTCTCCGCACTATTGGAAGAACTGCAACCTTGAAAATTCTGAATATCGTTTCTTATGTCTTTGTCTATTAGTGTATCAACTTTGATTAAAATCGGACCACTCCTTATATAACCCGATTTTTTCGATTATCGATTTTCGATATTTATCGGGGGTACCTCGACACAAAACCTAATTAAGAATACTCGCAGACGCTTATAGTACAACTGTGTAAATTTTCAAGAAAATCGGTTCAGCCGTTTCGGTATCTATAGGTAAGGGACTCACACACACAGACACAAACACAAAGTTCCATTTATAAATAAGTTTATATATATATATATATATATATTGTAAGAAAGTTGTAGAACACGTAGTTTTTTTATCGACTGTTCATGCATTACTTTTATAAAGACCGCACGATACAATTTAGAGCATTATATATTTATTTTCATTTCAACTTATCACCCGATGAGAAGCGCACAAACCAGCTTCGAAACGCGAAAGATTTTGTGTTGTGATACTATGAATTTATAAACCATTTTAACAACCATTATAATGCATATATATATATATATATATAATGGCTGGCCACTCGTATTCGAGAATACCCGTCTACCAGGGCGGCTTGCTAATCCCTATTGTAGACGCCTGTTCAGGCACACCTGTATCTGTTCAACACCCACATAAACCTATATATCTGCCCACATATTTACACTCCTGTCTGTATATGTATATACATTTACACAAATTTTTCTACGCATACATATAAATTTCTAATCTCTGCACATTCTCGTCTTTCTCCATCCATGTCAGTCAGTCAGTTAAGCGTCATACTGAAAACACACTTTGGCAATCATGTCTCGAAAGAAACATGTAGGTTGCCATTACTTACTGCAGTAGACTGGTTGCTAGCCAAGGCTATAGAACACAATCTGTCCTGTTATTTAACCCATAACTGGAGGAAGTAGCCAATATACTGAAAACTCTCAAAAAGTTGAGATTTCAATGAATATAATTTCTATTTGACATACACTACAATATTTTTCTTACTGGAAATAGTAAACTTAAGAAGACTGGTTGCTAGCCAAGGCTATAGAACACAATCTGCCTGTTATTTAACCCATAACTGGAGGAAGTAGCCAATATACAGAAAACTCTCAAAAAGTTGAGATTCCAATGAATATAATTTCTATTTGACATACACTACAATATTTTTCTTACTGGAAATAGTAAACTTAAGAAGACTGGTTGCTAGCCAAGGCTATAGATCCCAATCTGCCTGTTATTTAACCCATAACTGGAGGAAGTAGCCAATATACAGAAAACTCTCAAAAAGTTGAGATTCCAATGAATATAATTTCTATTTGACATACACTACAATATTTTTCTTACTGGAAATAGTAAACTTAAGAAGACTGGTTGCTAGCCAAGGCTATAGATCCCAATCTGCCTGTTATTTAACCCATAACTGGAGGAAGTAGCCAATATACAGAAAACTCTCAAAAAGTTGAGATTCCAATGAATATAATTTCTATTTGACATACACTACAATATTTTTCTTACTGGAAATAGTAAAATTAAGAAGACTGGTTGCTAGCCAAGACTATAGAACACAATCTGTCCTGTTATTTAACCCATAACTGGAGGAAGTAGCCAATATACTGAAAACTCTCAAAAAGTTGAGATTCCAATGAATATAATTTCTATTTGACATACACTACAATATTTTTCTTACTGGAAATAGTAAACTTAAGAAGACTGGTTGCTAGCCAAGGCTATAGATCCCAATCTGCCTGTTATTTAACCCATAACTGGAGGAAGTAGCCAATATACAGAAAACTCTCAAAAAGTTGAGATTCCAATGAATATAATTTCTATTTGACATACACTACAATATTTTTCTTACTGGAAATAGTAAACTTAAGAAGACTGGTTGCTAGCCAAGGCTATAGAACCCAATCTGTCCTATTATTTAACCCATAAGAGACTTATTAATACTTTTCCCAAGGTTAGTTGCGCGTAAGTGAATGCAATGAATTTATCTGGAATTCGAACGCGGCTCCCCGATTTCCGGTTCTGAGTCGATATCCACTACACCACAACGCACATCCATCTATGCGCTCGCTTTTAAAAATTTAACGTGTATATACAAGAAAAATACTAACATGTATAGATGTACGTGTTCACTTTTTTACTCCGAACAAGGTGGCATATTTCAAAAAACATACATCATAGAAAACCCGCTACAAACATGTACTGTCTTATATCATTTGGATTACTATGTCAACGTGCACATACATGAATATACTGATCAATATTTAAGGGTACAATCAATCCAGGTGGGTACAATCAATCCAGATGGGTACAATCAATTCAGGTGGGTACAATCAATTCAGGAGAGTACACTCAATTACATCGTTAAAACAAAATTAACGATAACATACATATAATTAAGTGCCTCCTATACACAAAAAAAAAACATATATATAACTAGGTGCACCCATATACAAAGAATATACACACAATTACAAATATAATTATCCATCCACCCACGTCCATTGAACAGGTTAAGAGGTTCATCCCTTGTTCCCTGTTTAGGATGTGGTTTCCGGCTTTCTCTTTTCCAATCTTTTCACTTCTTTTTTTTTCAATTGGAGTAGATAGACTAAACTATCGCCCGGTTCACACTCCACCCACGTCCATTGAACAGGTTAAGAGGCTCATCCCTTGTTCCCTGTTTAGGATGTGGTTTCCGGCTTTCTCTTTTCCAATCTTTTCACTTTCTCTTTTGTTAATTTTTTTTCAAGTGGAGTAGAATGACTGAACTATCGCCCGGTTCACACTCCACCCACGTCTATTGAACAGGTGTAGAGGCTCATCCCTTGTTCCCTGTTTAGGATGTGGTTTCCGGCTTTCTCTTTTCCGATCTTTTCACTTCTTTATTTTTTCAATTGAAGTAGATAGACTAAACTATCGCCCGGTTCACACTCCACCCACGTTTATTGAACAGGTGCAGAGGCTCATCCCTTGTTCCCTGTTTAGGATGTGGTTTCCGGCTTTCTCTTTTCCAATCTTTTCACTTTCTCTTTTGTTAATTTTTTTTCAATTGGAGTAGATAGACTGAACTATCGCCCGGTTCACACTCCACCCACGTCTATTGAACAGGTTAAGAGGCTCATCCCTTGTTCCCTGTTTAGGATGTGGTTTCCGGCTTTCTCTTTTCCAATCTTTTCACTTTCTCTTTTGTTAATTTTTTTTCAAGTGGAGTAGAATGACTGAACTATCGCCCGGTTCACACTCCACCCACGTCTATTGAACAGGTGTAGAGGCTCATCCCTTGTTCCCTGTTTAGGATGTGGTTTCCGGCTTTCTCTTTTCCGATCTTTTCACTTCTTTTTTTTTCAATTGAAGTAGATAGACTAAACTATCGCCCGGTTCACACTCCACCCACGTCTATTGAACAGGTGTAGAGACTCATCCCTTGTTTCCTGTTTAGGATGTGGTTACCGGCTTTCTCTTTTCCGATCTTTTCACTTCTTTTTTTTCAATTGGAGTAGATAGACTTAACTATCGCCCGGTTCACACTCCACCCACGCCTATTGAACAGGTGCAGAGGCTCATCCCTTGTTTCCTGTTTAGGATGTGGTTTCCGGCTTTCTCTTTTTCAATCTTTTCACTCTTATGTAGCCCACTGGGCCTCAGTGGCGTTACCGCCTTGCTCGGGGTGATATGATTGAAAAAAAAAAATACTCGGAATATGCATATAAATAGGTGCCCCCATATGCACGAAAAAATACATCTATAATTTCAAAATGCATAGTAGGACACTCTCAAATTCATCCATAATACAAAGTCTTTGCATATACAGCCATGTAAATCCATTCCGTTTAATCCGTTTAATCCGTAAAATCCTCGAATGAAGAATCAACGCAAGATAGGAATGAATCGGCAAGTAAAACGTAATGGAGTAATTATAAGATTCTAAGTAATAGATAGTTTAAATCTATTTTTATGACGGCATTTAAAATTGATTTCATTTCTCTGGTTTAATAATTGGCCAGTTGATAATTCTAACCATTTTCGTCTATTTAAAATTTATTTAATCTCCATTGTGACACAGAAATTTCTGTTTCAAGTTTTTACCTCGTCATGAGGCAATTAAATGTGTTTAAATTAAATATAATTGAAATAAAAAAAAATCAATTTCTGTATATATAAAACTTTCGTACAAATTTACGAACTGCGTCTGATATTCGGTGACTGCTATCGTTGCATAGCAATGTTTTATGTCAACACAAGATAAAATCATCTTTGATAGTTGATGTCTTTATGTTAACGTCCTTGTAACCTCTCTGAAGATGGCTCATATGAACCGAAAGCTTAGAACCAGTATAATAAAAAATATCTAAATTTTGGAGAATTTTTGTCTTTATTTTCATCTGAAATTAAAGCCAAAATACGATGTTTAGAACGGCTCATGATTAAACATAGTAGACATTCATTGTCTGTTATATTTCACAGTATATGCTTAGAAAATATATATGTATATAAAAGATGAGCACGTGGCCGAGTCGTTAGAAAGTTCACTTTCTATAAGACCCCGGTTCGAATCTCACCATGGTCGATTTGTCAGGAAGGTGATTTTTTGATGTTATCAGCCAGGAAGAGGCGACCTTAGCGTGCAGCTCCTTTGAAAAGTGTTTGAAAGCCATACCACGGGTTGTCCATCGCCTTGCGAGTGAGCCGTCTATGGTTTGTGAGAGCACGAAGATAGAAGTCATCGTGACCGAGGTTTTGAGTGTCACACCAGCTAATGCGCTATCTTCCAGACACTGTAACTAATGCCCGCTCAGCACACTTGCAGTATAAACCACAAGTGGGCTCTGTGGGTGTTGAAAAAAAATATCTGCCTGAGCAGGTGTCTGCAACGAGGATTAGGTAAACGGGCATCCTCGGGTAAGTGTTGCCAGCCATCATATATTAACAAAAATATATTTATTCAAATATTTCCGCAAAAAATTATTTTCAAACGTGTATTTACTTACTGTTTTTTTTTTTTTTTTTTGAATCTGTTTATTTTAATGATACCTGGCTATTTTTACATCGACATAAAGATAACTTTTTGCAGGGTATTAGCAACCATACTCCGATTCCCTCACGCACGCACGCACGCACGCACACACGCACGCACGCACGCACGCACGCACGCACGCACGCACGGACACTGATTTTCAAGTTCACCCAATCAGCCAATGCAAAAAAATGAATTACCTCCCTTGAGTGATTGATATTTTAACTGAAAATCCGTGACAATGAAATATTTAATAGAAAATTGAATTTCTTCTTTTAAAATTAAAAATACGCTCTACAAAAACAGCATATTGAAAAGAAAAAAAAACAAAAAATTTATATAAAATGATCGAATAAAGTAAATCTCTTTTTAAATTAAATAATTTTCTTTAAATTAAATTCTACAAATAGTACACACTCTTTGTCAAAGTGACTAATTCGCTTTGTTGCATGACCTCGTTTTTCCTCCAGCAATAAGTACTAACTATTTGAAAAGAGATTTTTTTTAACAGTGTCAAATAAAGAATGCGAATGAACTTCAAGTAACGTTTAATTACTGCAATTCTTTTCCTAAACTTTTTAATTGGAGTAGATAGATCAAACTATCGCCTGGTTCACACTCCACCCACATCTATTGAACAGGTAAAGAGGCTTATCCCTTGTTCCCTGTTTAGGATGTGGTTTCCGGCTTTCTCTTTTCCAATCTTTTCACTCCCTTATTTATTTATTTATTTATTTTTTTCAATTGGAGTAGATAGACTAATCCATCACCCGATTCACACTCCACCCATGTCTATTGAACGGGTGAAGAGGCTCATCCCTTGTTCCCTGTTTAGGATGTGGTTTCCGGCTTTCTCTTTTCCAATCTTTTCACTCCCTTATTTATTTATTTTTTTTTTTTTCAATTGGAGTAGATAGACTAATCCATCACCCGATTCACACTCCACCCACGTCTATTGAACAGGTGTAGAGGCTCATCCCTTGTTCCCTGTTTACGATGTGGTTTCCGGCTTTCTCTTTTCCAATCTTTTCACTCTTACGTAGCTCTCTACACTTCAGTGGCATGACCGCCTTGCTCGGGGTGATACGATTAAAAAAAAAAAAAAAAAAAAATCCTGATAAATACTTGGTCGGGGTATCCTCTTTTCGCCCATTGATATTTTCATGTCAACAAATATCGCAGGGTAAAAAATATCATTTTCATTTTCATTTTTTATATGTTCACTTTTTTAAAGTAAAATTTTACATTATTGACAATTCAAAAACAAATATGATTTGTTGTAAACTGGGATTTTTTTAAAAAACTTTTCCATTAAAGCCTTAAGGGTCTTATCTATATAGTAAAATGTGTACAACTTCAGGTTGTTTTGTTTTTTTTTTGTTTTGTTTTTTTTTGTGCAAATATTTAGTAGAAAATAGTATGGAGCGATTTCTAACCTTAGGTCTCTGGTAGGAACCCACAAAGAAATCAGTATACAACAGAAATCAAAGAAGAAAAAGGAGAAAAAATAATAATAATAATAATAATATTTGAATGGAAAAAGTTGTAGACATATTGAAGAGATTCCTGGTAGCCCAGGTTTTAAAGAAATAGAAAAAATTGTTACCTCAAGTACAGGTTACACCTTAAGTGCCTAATCTAATGTACATAACCTTAAGTTGTCTTACTTTTTTTTTTTAAACAAATATTTTGTAGAAAATGGCATAAAGCCATTTCTGACCTTAGGTCTACGTTTGGGACCTGGAAAGAAATGAATATGTAAAATATGTATGACCTTAGGTTGTCTTAATTTTTTTTTATACAAATATTTAGTAGAAATTAGCATGAAACCACTTCAGACTTTAGGTTGCTGATTGGGACTCAGAAAGAAATGAGAATACAACAGAAATCAAAGGAAAAGAAAGAAAAAAATAATAATAATAATTAAATGGAAAACATTGAGGTAGACTCATTAAATTCCTGGTAGCCCAGGTTTTAAAGAAATAGAAAAAAATTATCATCACATGTACAGGTTACACCATAAGTGCCTAATCTATATAAAATATGTGTGATCTTGAGTTGTCTTTTTTTTCTCTTTTTTTTTTTTTTGCACAAATATTTAGTATAAAATGACACAAAGCCATTTCTGAACTTAGGAAATAATAGTTGCAAGAATTATAATATTAATAATAATAGTAATAATAATAATAATCATAATAATCCAATCCCACACACTAAGGAAAACTTTATCTATGTAATGCTAGGGATGATAGGGAAGATAGAAAAACATGAAATGGAGTCATAACAACATGCCACGACCTGCCTTAGGTCTCCCCGCAGACTTGGTTGGTAGTGAGACCAAAGCAGAAATCGAAATATGATGAAAAATGACATAATAATAATAATAATAATAATAATAATAAGAAGAAGAAGAAGAAGAAGAAGAAGAAGAAGAATTCTCTTCCATATAATTCTATTTTAGAATTTGTGGGTCTCAATAGCTTTATTGGAGTAGATAGACTGAACTATCACCCGGTTCACACTCCACCCACGTCTATTGAACAGGTGAAGAGGCTCATCCCTTGTTCCCTGTTTAGGATGTGGTTTCCGGCTTTCTCTTTTCCAATCTATTCACTCTTACGTAGCCCCCTGCACACCAGCGGCCTTACCGCCTTGCTTGGGGTGATGTGATTAAAAAAAAAAAAAAAAAAAAATTGGTTGGTGTTTTAAACTAAGCTTACATAACAGTTTTCACAGTTGTGTGTAACTCTGATAATAAGAAAAGTGCCACTGTGTCACTTAAAACTGATGAAATGTCCTCCTCTTGGGTCACAAAATTATGATTTAACCTTTCACTATAAACAACTGTCTTTAAAATGACCCCACTCTCCAATCCCATTTTGTATCACACTCTCTTTTTATCTCTGTGCCCCTCTCTCTGTCTCTCTCTGTTTTATGACCCCACTCTCCAATCCCATTTTGTATCACACTCTCTTTTTATCTCTATGCCCCTCTCTCTGTCTCTCTCTGTTTTATGACCCCACTCTCCAATCCCATTTTGTATCACACTCTCTTTTTATCTCTATGCCCCTCTCTCTGTCTCTCTCTGTTTTATGACCCCACTCTCCAATCCCATTTTGTATCACACTCTCTTTTTATCTCTATGCCCCTCTCTCTGTCTCTCTCTGTTTTATGACCCCACTCTCCAATCCCATTTTGTATCACACTCTCTTTTTATCTCTATGCCCCTCTCTCTGTCTCTCTCTGTTTTATGACCCCACTCTCCAATCCCATTTTGTATCACACTCTCTTTTTATCTCTATGCCCCTCTCTCTGTCTCTCTCTGTTTTATGACCCCACTCTCCAATCCCATTTTGTATCACACTCTCTTTTTATCTCTATGCCCCTCTCTCTGTCTCTCTCTGTTTTATGACCCCACTCTCCAATCCCATTTTGTATCACACTCTCTTTTTATCTCTATGCCCCTCTCTCTGTCTCTCTCTGTTTTATGACCCCACTCTCCAATCCCATTTTGTATCACACTCTCTTTTTATCTCTATGCCCCTCTCTCTGTCTCTCTCTGTTTTATGACCCCACTCTCCAATCCCATTTTGTATCACACTCTCTTTTTATCTCTATGCCCCTCTCTCTGTCTCTCTCTGTTTTATGACCCCACTCTCCAATCCCATTTTGTATCACACTCTCTTTTTATCTCTATGCCCCCTCTCTCTGCCTCTCTCTGTTTTATTCTTTAGATCTTTCTTTCTTGTTCACTCAACTCAGTCTGGGTTTAATAGAATTTTTGGTTAGAAGAACATCATCTATTATTTTATTATTTTACAAAATAATTATAAGATTTTAATTTCAAAAAGTCACTTGCAGTTCAGTAGCGAAATTGTCCTCAATAGATTTTTAGATTGCAAAAACATGATTTAACCTCTCACTACAAACAATTGCCTTCATCTAAGATGATCCCTCTTCTGATGTTTCCTTGTGTCTCTCTATTTCCCTCTCTTTCTGTTTTATTCTCTATATTTTCTTTCTTTCCGGTTCCCTCTTGGATGCTTAACACAGTCTATGTTTAATAAGATTTTTGGTTAGAGGACATCATCTATTTTTATTATTTTACAAAATGGTTATTATTATAAAAGAAATAGCTTAATTTCAAAAGATCACTTGAATTTTGGGGGTGAATTTTTTTTATTTAGTTTGCTGGGGGCAATAAATTATGCTGTTGTTGTAAAATGTAGATATTTTGTTTTATATTCATTCTTCCTAGCAGAACCCTTGTAAATTACTAAGTGTTGTGGTGGAATATCCTGTCCTACCCAGGAATGGGTATGGCCCGGGTTATAAAAGACCTAGACGAGAACAAACTACATATAGCAAGAGGGATAGCGCTCGAGAGAGATCGAGTGTGTTCGTGGCTATACGAGAGGCTTTATCATTACACAGGAGTGATCAAGATTATTCATCATTATACGAGAGTTGACAGTCATCGGCCTTAGACAAGAGTTAGACGTCTACTGCTAAAGATGGACACATACGTCCTATACAGAGGCATTGCCTTCTTAATTGTTATTCTTGCTAACTGTTCGTTGGTGTACTTGTATTTGGTTTATTGTACTGAGGTATAATAAATCTCTATTTATATATCCTCAGTGTTAAGAGTTATTTCTTGCACTATTCTTTCTCTGTTTATCCTCTCCCAGGATACAACATTAAGAAATATTTTAATGTTTCATTCTGTACTTTTCAGTCCATCTCCATTCCCAAAAAGTTATTATAAAAATGACATAGGGTCCCTTAAACATGATAAAATGTTCTCATGTTAAGGCATGAAACATGATTTAACCCTTAACCACAAACAGTTTTATTTAAGATGACTCTTTCTTTCTGATCTTTTTGTGTTGCTCTCTCTTTTTATCCCTATGCCAAACTCTCTCTCTCTCTATCTCTATCTCTCTCTATCTCTCTCTCTCTATCTATCTCTCTCTTTCTCATCCTGGTTCCCTCTTGGACACTCACCACACTCTGGATTTAATAGGATTTTTGGTTAGAAGAACGTCATCTATTTTTATTATTTTACAAAATGATTATAATTATCAAAGATAGATTTTAATTTCAAAAAGTCACTTGCAGTTCAAGGGTGAATTTGTTCTCAAAAGTTTCTTAGGTCATGAAACATGATTTAACCTCTCACTAAAAATGACTGTCTTTATCTAAGATGACCTCCCTCCAGTCCTACTCTATGTTGCACACTTTTTTTTTCTCTACATCACTCTCTCTCTCTTTTTGTTTTATTCTTTATGTCACTCTCTCTTTTCTTCCATACTATATCTTCCTCTCTCTTCAGTATTACGCTCTCTGTCCCTCTCTCTTTCTGTTTTAATCTCTATGTCTTACTCTCTTCCTGGTTCCCTCTTGAATGCCCAACACATTCTGGGTTTAATAAGATATTTGGTTAGAAGAACATCATCTATTTTTATTATTTTACAAAATGATTATAATTATTACAGAAAGATTTTAATTTCAAAAGGTCAATTGCAGTTCAAGGGTGAATTTGTCATCAGCAGATTTTTATATCACAAAACATTTGTGGCGCTGTTTGAATAAGAAATCTGTCAGCATATAACTTATGGATACATCTAGCCATTTCAACTGTAAAATGGTGAGACCTTGCCAGGGAAGCAAGAAGCAGAAAGAGAGATTTACAAGTGAGAAGTATGAAAGAAGAAACTGTTAGCATAGAACTTATGGTTACATCTAGCCATTTCAGCAGTAAAATGATGAGACCTTGCCTCTGAAGCAAGAAGCTGAAAGAGAGATGTACAAGTGAGAAATATAAAAGAAGAAACTGTTAGCATAGAACTTATGGTTACATCTTGCCATTTCAAGTGTAAAATGATGAGACCTTGCCAGGGAAGCAAGAAGCAGAAGGAGAGATGTACAAGTGAGAAGTATGAAAGAAGAAACTGTTAGCATAGAACTTATGGTTACATCAAGCCATTTCAAATGTAAAATGATGAGACCTTGCCAGGGAAGCAAGAAGCAGAAAGAGAGATGTACAAGTGAGAAGTATGAAAGAAGAAACTGTTAGCATAGAACTTATGGTTACATCAAGCCATTTCAAGTGTAAAATGATGAGACCTTGCCAGGGAAGCAAGAATCAGAAAGAGAGATGTACAAGTGAGAAGTATGAAAGAAGAAACTGTTAGCATAGAACTTATGGTTACATCAAGCCATTTCAAGTGTAAAATGATGAGACCTTGCCAGGGAAGCAAGAAGCAGAAAGAGAGATGTACAAGTGAGAAGTATGAAAGAAGAAACTGTTAGCATAGAACTTATGGTTACATCTAGCCATTTCAAGTGTAAAATGATGAGACCTTGCCAGGGAAGCAAGAAGCAGAAAGAGAGATGTACAAGTGAGATGTATGAAAGAAGAAACTGTTAGCATAGAACTTATGGTTACATCTAATCATTTCAGCTGTAAAATGATGAGATCTTGATTTTTGTGTTATTTGTTTTGTTTTTATGGCATATCAACTTCGGCGGTCATTTATTGCCAACTAAACTTTATTTATTTATTGCTGGTAATACCTTTTTCTTTCAACAATTTTATTGTTGTTTTTGTATAAGTTTTGTGTCTAGTAATACTTTTTTCTTTTCGAGTATCAAGATTCATTGGGATTTGTTTTTAAGGGCAGTGTCCCCAAGTCCTACATTTTTATTTAACTCATAGCTGGAGGGAAGGGACGAATTAATACCTTTCCCAAGAGTACCAGTGCTTAAGTCAATGCAGGGTATTCAACTGGAATTCAAACTCGGCTCACCGATTTCTCTTTCCGAGCCGATATCTAGTAAACCACAACGCACCTCCGTCACTAAACGCTTACAGCACCTGGTATTCCCAAGCGGTCACCCATCTAAGTACTGACCAGTCTTAACCTTGCTTAACTTCGGTGATCGAGCGAGAATCGGTGTATTCAAGGTGATATTGCCGTAAGCTAGATGTTAGTGTAGCACTGTGCTTAAATTCAAGAAGTTTAGGTATCGTAGCAAATACCTCACCCAAACAATTACCATGAAAGTAAAACATCACCCAACAAGTCCCGGGCCTGACATATAGATAACGCCACTAATAAAAAAATCCATATGATTTTTATGAAATACTAACCTTCAAAATGGTACGTGACAAAATTTTGGCCCAATTCGATTGTTAATTTACAAATTATAGTTATTTTAGTGATGCTCCTGTTGCAAATTTTCAAAACAATGGAAAAATCTGTATTTCGTGTGTTGATAAAGCAATGCTATCTGATGGAAAAATACACTTCAAGCAAAGCAACAGCTTGATAAGTGTTATTCGGACTCTGATCCGTCTGAAACAACGGTTAAGAGGTTGTATGCTGATTTTAAACGCAGTCGTACAGACACAAATGATGCTGAAAACACAGGTCGCCCAAAATTGGCAGTTGTCCTGGAAAACACGAAAAAGATTCGCAAACTCGTTTTTTTCCGATCGTAAATTGAAGTTGCGTGAGATTGCAGAGGAGTTGAACATATCAGAAGGCAATGTATTCAACATTTTGCATGAACATCTGTCAATGAGGAAGCTGTGTTCAAAGTGGGTGCCACATTTGCTCACAGTCAATTAAAAACAACAACGCGTCGGCGATTCAGAGCGTTGTTTGCAACTGTTTCAACGCAAGAAGGAGTTTTGCGTAAGTATGTGACACTGAATGAAACATGGATGCACCACCTTACTCCGGAGTCAAATCGACAGTCAGCTGAGGGGACAGCAGCAAGCGAAAGCCGTTCAAAGCGATCAAAGATGCAAACATCAGCAGGCAAGTTTTTGACCTCCATATTTTGGGGTGCGCAAGGTATTTTGTTCATGAATTACCTTGAGAAAAAAAGAACCATCAATAACGAATATTATATAGCATTACTTGTGCGTTTGAAGGAAGAAATTGCCAAAATACGGCCACAAATGAAGAAGGAAAAAGTGATCTTTCACCAAAACAACGCACCGTGTCAAGTCGATCGCAACGATGGAAAAACTACATCAATTGCACTTCAATTTACTTCCGCATCCACTCTGTTCTTCAGATCTGGCCCCCAGTGACCACTGGTTGTTCGCAAACATCAAAAAAATTCTTCAAGGAAAGAGATTTGGCTCCACTGAAGAAGTGATATCAGAAACTGAGGCCTATTTTGAGGCCAAAGACAAATCGTTCTACAAAAAAGGCATCAAATTAGAGAAGCATTGGAATCAGTGTATCACCCGAGAAGGAGACTATGTTGATAAATAAAGTCGAATTTTGCCTAAAAGTTGTTTTATTAGTTAGGCCCGGGATTTATTGGGTGATGTGTTAATAGTTGGAAACAATTAAATTTTCTACTGGGCATAAAATGGGGATCTATTTTCTATTGTCACGAAGTAATAAACTGCACCCCCACCCCCGAATTAGTACAAACTAATATAATCGGAAACAAATATTAAAGCTTCTTTTGGATCTAAAGAGGAGGATCTGTTTTCTATTGTTATGAACTAATCAATTGATCTACTACTAATTTCTACTTATTAATATGATATAATCCATCTCTTTCACAAAGACCTTGCACCGTGTCACAAGTCGATCGCAACGATGACAAAAGTACATGAATTGCACTTTCAATTTCTTTCGCATCCACCCTATTTTCTAGATCTGGTCCCCAGCGACTACTGGCTGTTCGTAGACCTCAAAAGAATGCTCCAGGGAAAGAGATTTGGCTCCAATGAAGAAGTGATATTAGAAACGCATTTTGAGGCCAAAGACAAATCGTTCTACAAAAAAGGCATCAAATTAGAGAAGCATTGGAATCAGTGAATCACCCTAGAAAGAGACTATGTTGATGAATAAAGTCGAATTTTGCCTAAAAGTTGTTGTTTTATTAGTTAGGCCCGGGATTTATTGATTGGTGTGTTAGCTATAAAAAATACACAAAGAGGCAACCTTACATTGGCAAGAAAGTGACAAAAGCTTAGTTGCCAGATCCGAATCAATAAAATTGCTGAATTCTTTTAAGGACTTTATTATGGAGGTCAAGGTTAACAGCAGGGGTACCAGACCCTATGTGGCAGCAATATTCTAAGCATGGATGAATGGTAGCCTGGTAGATGTCTCAGCTGAATGCCATCTATGGCATTAGAGATAGATCAGCGAGAAACTTGACATTTTGTCTGTAAGGCTTTGGTGGCATCTTAATTTCCAGGAACCAGTTCTATAAAAGCAGGTAATCTTTAGGAACCAATTATGCTTATTATTTTTTTCAGTCTGAGAATAGAAACAGATCCCTTTGTAGTATCAGAAAGAATTAAGCTATAATGATAATTTAATAGAAAATATTTATTTATTAAAATATTTCCAGATTGAAATTCTGTTCTCATCATAGATCTGTTCCAAAATATGATGCTTTTTCACGCTAGTGTTATCAACTGTGTTTCTTAGAAATATTCGAATTGAATCGCTGCACTCCCAAAGACTCAATGGAAGACCTATCAAATTTATGACTAGATCTGTTACATCTTTAACTTCAAGTCGATTATAATGCAAAGTTTTATCGAAATGATGTAGCAAGACAAACTTGTTAACCATTGCACTAAGTCAAAGTCTACAAAAATGATTTTAGGCACAGTTTAGACGTGTCACAAGGCTGAAAGTATGGGAGCATCTAGTGAGGATCAAACTCACTAGTCAGTCGTTATTGAAAGAGGGCGACAAGCTTTTTAACTATTACACCATGCCGAAGTGCCTAAAAATATTTCTAAGCATATCTTAGATGTGCGTTAAAGACCGAAAGTATGTAACCTCTCGCTGAAAATTGACCTCACTACTAGAGATCTAGCTTGCTAACCATTACACCACACTGAGGTTAACAAGGGTGTTTGTTTTTTTGTACGCCATGATCAATCTGAGAATGGAAACAAATCACTTTATAGTATCCAAAAGATTTAAACCATTTTGATAATTTAATAGAACACATTAATTTATTAAGAGATTTCCAGATTAAAATACTGTTCTCATCATACTTCTGGAGAGAAATATAATTAGAACAGTATTTTAGCTGTGTTAAGGTTTGCGTTCTGATGCATTGGATAGCGGCTCGAAATGAGAAATCGGGGAGCCGAGTTCGAATTCCAGCTGAATTCATTGCATTCACTTACACGCAAATACCCTTGAGAAAGGTATTAATCCGTCTATTCCTTCCAGTTATGGGTTAAATAGCAGGACAGATTGGGTTCTATAGCATTGGTCGGCAACCAGTCTACCACAGAAAGCAATGGCAACCTACTGCGGGATAATCTTCTGCCCAGTCAGTCATGTCTCTTTCGAGACATGATCGCCCAAACGTTTATCACGTATGACACTTAACTGACTGACTAAGGTTTCTTAGACACATTCAAATTGAATCGCTGCACTCTCAAAGATCAAATTGAAGATCTATAAAATTTATGACTAAAACATTTGCCATATTTTAAAATTCAAGATTATTTCTTTTGTCAGAATAAATTATGTTCGTCATAGAAAACACTCTTTCAACCTCTGCAGAACTTATGGCAACGGTATTAATTATATATATATATATATATATATATATATATATATATATATATATTGGCTATTAATATATAAGATTATTTTTGGATGACCAAACAATAGCTTCACTAAACTTAATATTAATTAACTTGAATCATTACTCTCTTGTGTGGTCCTTTTGTTTAGATTATTTTTTTATTGTCATTCCCAATCTCTAAAATAAGAATAGTTTTTTTCATCTTGTTAGCTTAATTTCTTGCCTTTTATGCTTATTCGGCTTATGGCTATATCCAATAATGGCATCCCAAATTTCCAGGAAACAGTTTTATAAAAAAAGGTAATCTTTAGGAATATATTCTGTTTATTTTATTTCCAATCTGAGAGTGGAAACAAATAACTTTATAGTATCAAAACGAATTAAACCATTTTGATAATTTAATAGAAAACAATTATTAAAATATTTCCAGATTGAAATTATGTTCTCATCATATTTCTCTCCAGAAGTATGATGCTTTTTTACTCTAGTGTCATCAGCTGTGTTAAGGTTTCTTAGACACATTCAAATTGAATCTCTGCACTCCCAAAGATCCAAATGAAGATCTATAAAATGTATGACTAGAAGATTTGCCACATTTTAAAATTCAAGATGATTTCTTTTGTCAGAATAAAATATGTTCATCATAGAAAACACTTTTTCAACCTCTGCAGAACTTATAGTAACAGTATTAATTATATATATATATATTCGCTATTAATATATAAGATTATGTTTGGATAACCAAACAATAGCTACACTAAGATTAATATTAATTAACTAGGATCATTACTCCCGTGTGTGGTCCTTTTGTTTAGATTTTATTATCATTCACAATCTCTTAAACAAGAAGAGTTTTTTTTTTCATCTTGTTAGCTTCATTTCTTGTCTTTTATGCTTATTCGGCTTATGGCCATATCCAATAATGGCATCCCAAATTTCCAAAGATTCAATGGAAGACCTATCAAATTTATGACTAGAAGATATGCCACATTTTTAACTTCAAGACGATTTCTTTTCTCAGAATAAACAATGCATATCATAGAAAACCCTCTTTCAACCTCCTTAGAATTTATGGCAATGGCATCAATTATATTTTTAGTTATTATATATCGGCTATTAAAATATAAGACTAGCAGTATAGCCCGGCGTTACTTGGGTGTAATGAAAGCTTTAAAACTAATCCATGGTTCTGTAGCTCAGACCCTTTGGACGTTGGCACAAAAGACTAAAAAGCAATAATTGTTTCCAGTTAAAGCGAAACAATAGACTGAAAGAAAAATGAATGGATGTAAGTTAAATTTTGATTTCCTGGTATCGATATCGAATGTTTTTTTCGTCATAAACTGAAATTTGAAGGCTAAATAAGTCTTCTGAGTAAATGGTATCATGACTGAGACTAAGAACTACAATTATATCTACTTAGAGCCAAACCCGAAGCAAAAACTAAAATAAAAGGGCTGAAAAAAATAAAGACATACAAGCAGATAAACAGACACACACACAAACATCTTGCCTTTTATAAAGATATATTATCGATTTTCTGCACTATTGTAAGAACTGCAACCTTGAAACTTCTGAATATTGTTTCTTATGTCTTTGTCTATGATTGTATCAAATTTGATTAAAATCAGACCACTCCTTCTATAACCCGATTTTTTCGATTATCGATTTTCGATATTTATCGAGGGTATCTTGACACAAAACCTACCTAAGAACACTCGCAGACGGTTATAGTACAACTGTGTAAATTTTCAAGAAAATCGATTCAGCTGTTTCGGAGTCTATAGGTAATGGACACACACACACACACACACACACACACACACACACACACACACACACATACACAGACAAAGTTTGTTTTTTTTTTTTAATCATTTCACCCCGAGCAAGGCAGAAACGCCACTGATGTGCAGGGGGTTACATAAATGTAGAAAGATTAATTAGAAAAGAGTGAGGAGTACAAGCTAGTTAGAAAGGAACAATAGAAAACTGAGAAAGCAGGTGCAATGACAGGTACATGGGCGGAGAGAAAGGGAAGGTTATACAGGGGAGGGGAGAGAGAGCTAGAGGCCAGTGGTTAGTAGGTGAGTATTAACTTTGCTTTTAAATTTCTGGAGGTCGTAGCCGTCAGGAAAGCAAGAATACGGGAGTGAGTTCCACAGGCGGGAAGTGCGAGAGAGGAAGCTGCAGGAGTAGAATTGTCGTCTGCGTTTGGCTAACCTGACTGTGAATGGGTGGGGCCCAGTTGCCAGTCTGGTTGAACGGGTAAACACCTGTTGAGGAGACAAATAAGTTTAGATTATTTTCAGATAATCCAACAAAGGATTCGCTGAGCTTTTATAATTTTAAGAACCAGTTTGCGTGAACAGGTAGGATGCCACCACTTGTAGTACGACAAAATTTATTAAGAGCTACAAAAGACAGGAAATTGACCACCTCTGCTCTAGTGTCATCAGCTGTGTCATGGATTCCTATCCACGTTCAAACTGAATCACTGCTGTCCCAAAGACACATTAATCTTATACCTCGAAGATTTGCAAGATTTTAACTTAAAAATTGTAGAAGGCATTTGTCCATTCGTCTTTCAATAGGCACATGTGTGAACGTAGCATAACTAACATCTTACCTAGACAATTTGCTATTAATATATAAGATTATTTTCGGATAATACAACAACCAGTTCACTAAGCTTTTATAATTTTAAGAGCCAGTGTGAACCAGTCGGATGCCAGCACTGACTGTCAGGTGACAAATATTTTCTTACTCACAAGAACAAGGAGATACTTTTGAACTCTTTTGAGACTGGAAAGTGAAGACTGTGATGTTCCAGCCAGAATATGGTAGCAGTTCACCATTGGAAGGAGTGAAGGGGTTTCTGCAGTGGATATCAGTTGGTGCAGTGGATATCAGCTTGGAATCAGAAAGCAGAGAGCAGAGTTCGAATTCCAGTCGAATTCGTTGCATTCACTTACGTTTGGGAAAAGTATTAATCCGTCTCTTCTTCTTCAATCTATGGATTAAATAGTATGAAGGATTGGGTTCTATAGCCTTGGTTGGCAACCAGTTTACTGCAGAAAGTAATGGCAACTTACTGCGGGAAAATCTTCTACCCAACCAGTCATGTCTCTTATGAAACATGATCACCCAAGTGTGTATCGTGTATAGCACTAAACTAACTGAAGGAGGTTTGCTTTCATTAAATAGGTTTAAAAAAAAAGCTGCACATGCTTTGTGGCCGTTTGGTAAAACATGGTGTATCAAATAGTGGTTACCTCAACAAAAAATAGACAGGTTCAGATATTAGCAAGTGCACAGGTCAATAGACATAATAAGTCATTTTTTTATAATCATATCGCCCCAAGCAAGGCATTTTACTGCCACTGTTTTGCAGGAGGTTACATAGGAGGGAAGTTATGAAAAACAGTGACAGGTTATAGGGGATGTCAGGAAGTGGGTAAGAGAAGGATGAGAATACTGATGAGAGTGGAGTGGATGGAGAAAGAAGCATGAGAGAGAGGATGCAGGTTAGTGAAATGGGAGATGACTATTGACTTTACATTTAAATGCTTGGAGATTGTAACTGTCTGGGAAGCATGTAAATGGAAGGGTTAGGGAAGTGCGAGATAAGAAACTGATGGAGTAGAATTTGCGTTTACATTTTATTAGTTTCACAGTAAAAGGGTGGGAGCTAGTTGCTAATCTTGTGGATCGAGTAAATTCATATATAGGGGGCGTCAGTGGACTAAGTTCATCGGAGCAGAAGCCGTGAAAGTATTTGTAGAAGAGACACAGAGAAGCCACATTGCGCCGATGAGAAAGTGACTGTATCTGAGCTCCCAAGTCGGGATCGATCACATTACAGATTCTCCGTTGAATTTTGTCAAGGACACCTAGGTGGAAAGTAGAAGCAAACGACCAGATATGGCAGCAATATTCAATGCACGAGCGTATGGTAGATTTATATATGTGCAGGATTGTTTCAGACAGGTAAAACTTCCTGGCCCTACACAGAGAGCCGACTTTCTTAACAGCGGATTTAGCTATGGATTCTATATATTCATTCCACTTGAGGCCTGTTGTGAGAGTTAACCCGAGGAGGCGCAGTGTTTTGCTTTCAGGGAGTCCCGCTTGATCCATGCTAATGCGGGAGAAGCTAGGAGCGATTGCCTGTGATGGTTAAAAGATAGCAGCTTCGTTTTGGAAGCATTAAAATTCACGAGCCATTTCTTACCCCAGTTCACCTCGGATTGGAGGTCCTTTTCAAACTCGGCAGCAAGGTTTGTTTTGTCAGTCTCGGCAGATTTTTGATCGATGCAAGAGTAAACCGTAGTGTTGTTAGCGTATATGCCTACTTTTTTTTTTTTAATCATTTCACCCCGAGCAAGGCGAAAACGCCACTGATGTGCAGGGGGTTACATAAATGTAAAAAGATTAATTAGAAAAGAGTGAGGAGTACAAACTAGTTAGAAAGGAACAATAGAAAGCTGAGAAAGCAGGTGCGATGACAGATACATAGGTGGAGAGAAAGGGAAGGTTATACAAGGGTGGGAAGAGAGCTAGAGTCCCGTGGTTAGTAGATGAGTATTGACTTTGCATTTAAATTTCTGGAGGTTGTAGCCGTCAGGAAAGCAAGAATACGGGAGCGAGTTCCACAGGCGGGAAGTGCGAGAGAAGAAGCTGCAGGAGTAGAATTGTCGTCTGCATTTGGCTAACCTGACTATGAATGGGTGGGACCAAGTTGCCAATCTGGTTGCACGAGTAAACACCTGTTGAGGAGGCATCAGTGACTTAAGCTCGTCCGAGCAGAAGCTTGTGATCTTATTACAGTTGGGAGATCGTTAATGTAGATAAGAAAAAGCATAGGACCTAGAATAGAGCCTTGAGGGGCACCCGTGTTCATATAGCCATTCAATACTACCTTCATTGTGCGATTTGAAAGGAATAACTGAATAAGGTCAAACAATTGTCCAGTTATACCATAGCCTCGCAGCTTGCATAGAAGGCCAGCATGCCAGACACTGTCAAAAGCTTTGGAGATATCTAGGGCAATAGTTTGGGCTTCGTCGTTCTTGTCGAGAGCCTGGTGTATATACTCAGTGATGGTCGTGAACATATCAGCAGTGGACCTGGTGAACTCATGGATTGTTATGTGATGTTTGTCCTTCAATATGGCAGCGAATGCTAGACAATTTCATAAAAAATGGAAAAAAGATTTGGAGCAACCGAAATGTGGTTCCACAGAAGGATGCTGAGGATACCATGGACAGAGCATACGAGTAATGATAAGGTTTTGAATAGGGTGGATACTGAAAGGAAACTGATACTTAACATTAGGAAAAGATAGCTGAAGCTTTTGGAACATGTAATGAGGAAGGAGGGCTTGGAGAATCTGATGCTCACGGGACGGATAGATGGGAAAAAGAAAAAAGGGCGCATGACATACTTGATGAACTTGAATGGTGGAGCCGGGTTTGAGTGGAATAACAAGAGAGGGGATAATAAAAGTAACAAGTAATTGGGGAAGTGAAGGATCATGATCGCCTATGTCCTGAAGGGACACGGCACATAGAAGAAGAATATCAAGTAAGAAGGGCCCACTATAATAACATCTGTAGTAATATTTTATATATAATAAAACTTGTTTCAATAAATACTTGCTGCTCAATATGCATTATTTATTTTAGACGACCTGGCAAGAAACAAGCATATTAAAACCGCAACGTTTTCATGTTCATTTATCAATAAAAATTAAACAGTCACACCTTGTTGGCGAATTTAATGAAACGCATTATTTTTCATGCCTATTAAATATTTATGTGCACTTTAAGAAAGAGTTTCCTGTGGTGAAAGACATTTTGTTTAATATGGCATATTTATTTGATCCCCTCTTTCCTGTTTGGAACTGGGTTTCCGGTTACTTTTAAAGTCTACTTCAACTTTATACTTCTAATATATTCTCCTGACTGGTATTATTATTATGTCATTTTTCATCATATTTCGATTTCTGCTATGGTCGCACTACCAACCAAGTCTCCGAGAAGACCTAACGCAGGTGGTAGTGTGTTGTAATGACTCCATTTCATGTTTTTTTCTATCTCCCTTAACATCCTTAGTTTTCCTTAGTGTGTGGTCTGTAATTAATAAGACAATTTTTTGTATATCTCTTAAGCTGGGGTTTCCAGGGATTCTTTCAATGTGTTGTTTTGTTCCATTTTTTATTATTCCAAGTGCACCTACTATCACTGGCACAACTCTTGTTTTCAATTTCCACATTTTTTTTTCTATTTCAATTTCCAGGTCTTTATATTTTGACAGTTTTTCGAATTCCTTAGTTACTATGTTACAATCCGCTGGACAAGCCATATCAATTAATAGGCAAGTTTTTTCTTTCTGGTTTTTAACAATAATGTCCGGCCTATTTGCTTCAATTTTTCTGTCTGTGTAGATGGTGTAATCGCATAGAATGGTGACATCTATTTTTGTAACCGGTGCTGGGTGATGTCCATACCAGTGTTTGTTTACAGATTTTCCATAGTGTGTGCACATTGTCCAATGTAAATATTGCCCTACTCTATCGTGACGATTCCTATATTCATTTAGGGCAAGTACAGAACAACCTGAGATTAGATGGTTTATTGTTTCTTGGTGTTTATCACAGAACCTGCATTTTGGATCCACATTATGATGTATAATATTTGCCTGAAAGTTCATAGTGAAAAGACTTTGGTCTTGCGCTGCAAGAATAAAGCCCTCAGTCTCAGACTTTAATCCAGATGCACGTAGCAATCAATGAGTATTAACTTTATCAACATTGGATTTATTGGCACGTTCTGGATATTGACCATGCAGAGGTTTGTCTTGCCAGCGTTATTTCATCTGTTCAAGAGCTTTATCTTTGGCTTTCATTTTCATATTTTTTACCGCAATAGTTTGTTCTTGGCTTCTGTTTTGCTTTTCTACAGAATCTACTAACTGTAAATCATGTTTGTATTTACTGCCTTCTTTTATTACTGAATATTTTTTCTTTCTGTTTTCATGTTGTTTGACTAATTTATCATCCAGTCCTTTGTTGTTTCTATGTATGTTAATAAGCCAATAGTTGTTGTCTTGTATGCCAATTCTAGCTGAATAAGACCTCTTCCACCTTCTTTACGGGGTATGTATAGACGGTCTACATCAGCCTTTGGATGATGCATCTTATGCTTAGAAAGAAGCTTTTTTGTTTTAGAATCCATTCGCCTGATGTCGTTTAGAGTCCAGTTTAAGATGTTGAAACTATACTGGACAACTGGGATTGCAAGGCTATTAATGGCCATAATTCTGTTCCGAGAATTCAATTCAGTTTTTAATATCAGCCGTAGCCTTCTATAGTACTCTTTACACACTATTTCTTTCATTTTTTATGGTGAATGCTTTCACACTTATTTACACCTAGGTATTTATAAGCTTCTTCTGGTTTTAATTCTTTTATTGTTACAGCAGGGTCTAAGCTAATTGAGGATGTTTCTTGTATTGATCCACGTAAAACTGTAGCTTTAGCACATTTATTCAAATTGAATTTCATTCCAATTTCTTCGCTGAAGCATTTTACAGTTTGCAGAAGATCTTCCAGCTCATTATCATTCTTAGCATATAACTTTAAGTCATCCATGTAAAATAGATGGATTATTTTCTTTTGGCCTATTTTATAACCACTTTCTGTCTTATTAAGTTGACTCGTTAATGCTATTAATGATATGCAAAATAGTAAGGGAGACAAAGAATCACCTTGAAATATACCTCTTTGATGTTTATTTCATCAGACTTATAAGTTCCATTTATATGATTGAGGTAAAGGGTTGTTTTCCATATAGACATGCACTTTTTGATGAAATTGATGATGACGGGTGATATCTTGTATATATTTAAAGTTTTTAAAATCCAGGAATGTGACACACTATCGAATGCCTTACGATAATCTATCCAGGCCGTACTAAGATTTATCTTTGTACTGTAGCAGTTTTCCAGGATCATTTTGTTAATAAGCAATTGGTCTTTACATCCGTAATAAGCTAATTGACGATGTTTGTTCTAGAAATTATTATTATTATTATTATTATTATTATTATTATTATTATTATTATGTCATTTTTCATCATATTTCGATTTCTGCTTTGGTCTCACTACCAACCAAGTCTGCGGGGAGACCTAAGGCAGGTAGTGGCGTGTTGTTATGACTCCATTTCATGTTTTTTCTATCTTCCCTATCATCCCTAGCATTACATAGATAAAGTTTTCCTTAGTGTGTGGGCTGTACTTAATAAGACAATTTTTTGTATATCTCTTAAGCTTGGGTTTCCAGGGATTCTTTCAATGTGTTGTTTTGTTCCATTTTTTCGTTTGATATCTAATGTATACTTGTTTCTTTCCAGGTCTCAACTAGAGATCTAAGGTCATGGGTGGCATCATGATATTATTGTCATTTTTTTGAGAGAAAAAAAAATTAAAAAATAACTAAGATCACAGATATTTTACATAGTTAAAATCCTTTGTAAGATGTCGGCTGTACTTGTGAGTACAATATTTTTTCATATATTTAAGGCTTGAGCTAACAGGAATATCTTCAATTAGCCTATCGGACCCTTTTCCAATCAATCTGAGAGCTCCAACTAAAACTGGAATTTTAAATCTCTTTATGTGCCACACTTTTGTGATTTCCACTTCAAGATCCATTTTAATGGTTTTGTGGAAATCGCCAAAGATACTGTCATGGCGGAATCACCGACAGACTGAATGGACTCTTCCGACCATTGAAGTGGAAATCGCCAAAGATACTGTCATGGCGGAATCACCGACAGACTGAATGGACTCTTCCGACCATTGAAGTGGAAATCGCCAAAGATACTGTCATGGCGGAATCACCGACAGACTGAATGGACTCTTCCGACCATTGAAGTGGAAATCGCCAAAGATACTGTCATGGCGGAATCACCGACAGACTGAATGGACTCTTCCGACCATTGAAGTGGAAATCGCCAAAGATACTGTCATGGCGGAATCACCGACAGACTGAATGGACTCTTCCGACCATTACTTATACCTCCCCTCACAAGAAGTAACCTCCGGAGAGCGCCCTCAGATTGGCCCGAAATCAGCCGAGAGTCGATCTACGAACACTGCTACCTTAACGGCCATTACGAGTCCTAGTTCTCAGGCCGAGGGTCGAATCATAGCATTCCTCACTAACTCGTATTATCGTTCCTACTAACCAAGTTCCAAGTATTGTATTCTTTCTGTATTTAATACATATTCGTATTTTCCTATTTGGTTGTTTTTACGTTATTCTTCCTGGACCTTTAACCGGGCCCACGACAGATACATTACAATCTGCAAGAACTGAAGTGTCAATAAAAAGCACATTATGTTTTTGAGGTCTCTTATCACTATTTCTGTGTAATAAATTTGATTCTTTTGTCTTTGTGTATCCCATAAAATTGTTACGGATCTTATGTCTTTAACTGAGTTTAGGTGAAGCTCATACTAGTTTCTTGTAGTTTCTTTCCCATAAACATTGCAGATTTTTCAATGTAGACGTTGGTCCAATCTATCATGCAGAATTTTATATTCAGTGGATACTGACACCGTGCAACCTGATACAAGATGGCCAATTGTTTCTGGATATTTCTCACTGAATCTGCATTTTCAGCTAACACATTTTTTAGTATCTGTGCTTGGTAATTTCAAGCATTGGTCCTGTTCTTGTATATCTGTTGGGTCGGTGTGGAATTTTGCCAAGAAGTGTATTTTGCACTGGGTGACACAGGGAGATGTCACTGGGTGTAAAATACAGCTGGTGAAGGCTGGATTTTGTTTTTATGATCTGGGGTCAAAAAGATCAGTGCACGGGATGGAGTGGAGAGCACCGGAAGTGCGAAGTGCCAAATTTCAGAATGGCAACAACTATTAAAGTGACATCAGTTGTCACAGAGAGTTGAGTTCAACAGTTGGCAGACAGCAGTCGAGTTGAAAACACAGATGCAGGGCGCAGTATGGTATGCGCATGTGCTACCTTCAAGCAGACCAACCATCCACTCCACAATACAACCAAATCACTTAAAAGAAGTACGAATAAAAATACTGAATATTTTTATTCATACATGAAGTGTTGCTATCTGTCATTTTGAAGTGAAAAAGATTGTCGATTTATAACTGTGAAAATTTGGGTCCAGTTTATGATTCTGTTGTAGTGGAATATCCTGCTACCTTTCTGGTACAGTAAGATGGGTGTGTCCATCTGTTATATGCGAGTCATAACTACCAATTAGCGAGGAGTGTATATGGTAGTGCATATTGCAATAGACTAATCTCTCAGTGACACTCTCGTACAGAACAATCCGGTTTGCTCTATGACGTTAGTATTTGGTAGTTTACCACTTGGGTGCACAATTCGTAATTGTACCTGTTCTCAGGGGTACAACAGATTCGTTATTTCATCTTATGAAAAGATAATAAAAAATCGGTTCGATGAATTGGTTTCAGATTATAAAGTCATGAAATTTGATGTGCAGTTTTGTTCTCTTCTCATTTTGGTCCCAAGTTTATTTTCGTCGTCGTCTCATTGGTATATGTTGTGGTTTCCGGATGAGGAACCACACAAAATAATGAACAACAAAACAGATATTTGAGATAGAAAGATAAGTTATATTAAACGTAAAGATACAACTGGAACGCAGGTTAGTAATCCAGGAATAGTAAGGATATATATATATACAGTAAGGATATATATATATATATATATATATATATATATATATATATATATATATATATATATAAGTCTTTGAAGTGAAGCCGTGCTGGAATTAGTCTATCCATATAATACTATTCTGGCTGAGAGGAGCTCAGAGCTACTATGATTTCTGACGAGGTATTCTCTCGGTAACTTACGGCATCGTTCGGTAACTTACGGATCAGTCCGGTACTCTTACTGTAACTGACGTATCTCACGATGGCAGGAGTATATGTATACTCTAGTCGAGTCTATTATCATAGAAAAAGTCGAGATACCACAACAGTATACAATACTGTGCAACAAGAATAGAACCATCATTTTGTCTTTTCCAATCTTTTCACTTCTTTTTTTTTTCAATTGGAGTAGATAGACTAAACTATCGCCCGGTTCACACTCCACCCACGTCTATTGAGCAGGTGAAGAGACTCATCCCTTGTTCCCTGTTTAGGATGTGGTTTCCGGCTTTCTCTTTTCCAATCTTCTCACTTTGTTTTTTTTTTAAATTGCACTAGATAGATCTATCTATCGCCCGGTTCACACTCCACCCACGTCTATTGAGCAGGTGAAGAGACTCATCCCTTGTTCCCTGTTTAGGATGTGGTTTCTGGCTTTCTCTTTTCCAAACTTCTCACTTTGTTTCTTTTTTTTAAATTGCAGTAGATAGATCTATCTATCGCCCGGTTCACACCCCACCCACGTCTATTGAACAGGTGAAGAGGCTCATCCCTTGTTCCCTGTTTAGGAAGTGGTTTCCGGCTTTCTCTTTTCCAATCTTCTCACTTTGTTTTTTTTTTAAATTGCAGTAGATAGATCTATCTATCGCCCGGTTCACACTTCACCCACGTCTATTGAACAGGTGAAGAGGCTCATTCCTTGTTCCCTGTTTAGGATGTGGTTTCCGGCTTTCAATTTTTCAATCTTCTCGCTTTGTTTTTTTTTTTAATTGCAGTAGATAGATCTATCTATCGCCCGGTTCACACTTCACCCACGTCTATTGAACAGGTGATGAGGCTCATTCCTTGTTCCCTGTTTAGGATGTGGTTTCCGGCTTTCTCTTTTCCAATCTTCTCACTTTGTTTTTTTTTTTAAATTGCAGTAGATAGATCTATCTATCGCCCGGTTCACACTTCACCCACGTCTATTGAGCAGGTGAAGAGGCTCATACCTTGTTCCCTGTTTAGGATGTGGTTTCCGGCTTTCAATTTTTCAATCTTCTCGCTTTGTTTTTTTTTTTTAATTGCAGTAGATAGATCTATCTATCGCCCGGTTCACACTTCACCCACGTCTATTGAGCAGGTGAAGAGGCTTATCCCTTGTTCCCTGTTTAGGATGTGTTTTCCGGCTTTCTCTTTTCCAATCTTCTCACTTTGTTTTTTTTTTAAATTGCAGTAGATAGATCTATCTATCGCCCGGTTCACACTTCACCCACGTCTATTGAACAGGTGAAGAGGCTCATTCCTTGTTCCCTGTTTAGGATGTGGTTTCCGGCTTTCAATTTTTCAATCTTCTCGCTTTGTTTTTTTTTTTAATTGCAGTAGATAGATCTATCTATCGCCCGGTTCACACTTCACCCACGTCTATTGAGCAGGTGAAGAGACTCATTCCTTGTTCCCTGTTTAGGATGTGGTTTCCGGCTTTCAATTTTTCAATCTTCTCGCTTTGTTTTTTTTTTAATTGCAGTAGATAGATCTATCTATCGCCCGGTTCACACTTCACCCACGTCTATTGAACAGGTGATGAGGCTCATTCCTTGTTCCCTGTTTAGGATGTGGTTTCCGGCTTTCAATTTTTCAATCTTCTCGCTTTGTTTTTTTTTTTAATTGCAGTAGATAGAGCTATCTATCGCCCGGTTCACACTTCACCCACGTCTATTGAACAGGTGATGAGGCTCATTCCTTGTTCCCTGTTTAGGATGTGGTTTCCGGCTTTCAATTTTTCAATCTTCTCGCTTTGTTTTTTTTTTAATTGCAGTAGATAGAGCTATCTATCGCCCGGTTCACACTTCACCCACGTCTATTGAACAGGTGATGAGGCTCATTCCTTGTTCCCTGTTTAGGATGTGGTTTCCGGCTTTCAATTTTTCAATCTTCTCGCTTTGTTTTTTTTTTTAATTGCAGTAGATAGAGCTATCTATCGCCCGGTTCACACTTCACCCACGTCTATTGAACAGGTGATGAGGCTCATTCCTTGTTCCCTGTTTAGGATGTGGTTTCCGGCTTTCAATTTTTCAATCTTCTCGCTTTGTTTTTTTTTTTAATTGCAGTAGATAGATCTATCTATCGCCCGGTTCACACTTCACCCACGTCTATTGAACAGGTGATGAGGCTCATTCCTTGTTCCCTGTTTAGGATGTGGTTTCCGGCTTTCAATTTTTCAATCTTCTCGCTTTGTTTTTTTTTTTAATTGCAGTAGATAGAGCTATCTATCGCCCGGTTCACACTTCACCCACGTCTATTGAACAGGTGATGAGGCTCATTCCTTGTTCCCTGTTTAGGATGTGGTTTCCGGCTTTCTCTTTTCCAATCTTTTCACTATTACGTAGCCCCCTGCACATCAGTGGCGTTACCGCCTTTCTCGGGGTGATACGATTAAAAAAAAAAAGCAGAGTATTGACCCTGAAGAGGCTTATCTTGATATCGTTTCTGTATTTGCAGTGTTACATCTTCTTTTGCTTTCTTTTTTAACCTTATTTCCTCGACGCTAGGTGTATTCTGCTTCCCTTGCATTTCTTCATCCACTTGAAGCTCCATTTTGAACTTGTTGGCAACCTTTATTACTGAATAACTTTTATTTCCTTCATGTTCTTTGACGCAGATTGTCTTTATTATTATTATTAATGTGGATTCCGGGTGAGGAACCGCACAAAATAATGAACAACAAAAAAAGATATGGAGATAGAAAAGTAGGTTATATTGAACGTAATATACAAACTTGAACGCAGGTTAGTAAATCCAGAAATACTATTAAAAGAAATAAATATATACAAGTCTTGAAATCAAGTCATTGGAAATTGTATATCCGTGTATATTATTCTAGCTGAGTGGAGCTCAGACTTCTAATGCGGTAGCCTCTGGATAACTTCGGTATCTCTTGGTAACTTACGTATCAGTTCTGGTACTCTCCGATAACTCGCACGGATCTCTACGATTACTCTGTACTTTATGGCAGCAACTATGGCAGGAGTTTATGTATACTCAGTCGAGTCCATTATCATATACAAAGGGGAGATCCCACAACAATTATTATTATTATTATTATTATTATTATTATGTCATTTTTCATCATATTTCGATTTCTGCTTTGGTCTCACTACCAACCAAGTCTGCGGGGAGACCTAAGGCAGGTAGTGGCCTGTTGTTATGGCTCCATTTCATGTTTTTCTATCTTCCCTATCATCTCCAGCATTACATAGATAAAGTTTTCCTTAGTGTGTGGGCTGTACTTAATAAGACAATTTTTTGTATGTCTCTTAAGCTGGGGTTTCCAGGGATTCTTTCAATGTGTTGTTTTGTTCTATTTTTTATCATTCCAAGTGCACCTACTATCACTGGCACAACTCTTGTTTTCAATTTCCACATTTTTTCTATTTCAATTTCCAGGTCTTTATATTTTGACAGCTTTTCAAATTCCTTGATTGCTATGTTACAATCCGCTGGACAAGCCATATCAATTAATAGACAAGTTTTCTCCTTCTGGTTTTTAACAATAATGTCTGGCCTGTTTGCTTCAATTTTTCTGTCTGTGTAGATGGTGTAATCCCATAGAATGGTTACATCTTCTATTTCTGTAACCGGTGCTGGGTGATGTTCATACCAGTGTTTGCCTACAGCTTTTCCATAATGTTTGCATATTGCCCAATGTAAATATTGCCCAACTCTATCGTGGCGATTTTTATATTCATTTGGGGCAAGCACAGAACAGCCTGAGATTAGGTGGTCTATTGTTTCTTGGTGTTTATCACAAAACCTGCATTTTGGATCCATATTATTATGCATAATATTTGCCTGAAAGTTTCTCGTGAAAAGACTTTGGTCTTGTGCTGCAAGAATAAAGCCTTCAGTTTCGGACTTTAATCCAGATGCACGTAACCATCGATGAGTATTAACTTTGTCAACATTGGATTTATTGGCACGTACTGGATATTGGCCATGCAGAGGTTTGTCTTGCCAGCGTTATTTCATCTGTTCAAGAGCTTTATCTTTGGCTTTCATTTTCATATTCTTTGCCGCAATAGTCGGCTCTTGGCTTCCGTTCTGCTTTTCTACAGAATCTACTAACTGTAAATCTTGTTTGAATTTACTGCCTTCTTTTATTATTGAATATTTTTTCTTTCTTTCTTCATGTTGCCTTACTAATTGTAACATCCAATCCTTTGTTGTTTCTATGTATGTTAGTAAGCCAATAGTTGTTGTCTTGTATGACAATTCCAGCTGAATAAGACCTCTTCCACCTTCTTTACGGGGTATGTATAGACGGTCTACATCAGCCTTTGGATGATGCATCTTATGCTTAGAAAGAAGCTTTCTTGTTTTAGCATCCATTCGCCTGATGTCGTTTAGAGTACAGTTTAAGATGTTAAAGCTATATTGGACAACTGGGATTGCAAGGCTATTAATGGCCATAACTCTGTTCTGTGAATTTAATTCAGTTTTTAATATCATTCGTAGCCTTCTATAGTACTCTTTACGCACTATTTCTTTCATTTTTTTATGGTGAATGTTTTCGCTCTCATTTACACCTAGGTATTTATAAGCTTCTTCTGGTTTTAATTCTTTTATTGTTACAGCAGGGTCTAAGCTAATTGAGGATGTTTCTTGTATTGATCCACGTAAAACTGTAGCTTTAGCACATTTATTCAAATTAAATTTCATTCCAATGTCTTCGCTGAAGCATTTTGCAGTTTGCAGAAGACCTTCCAGTTCATTATCATTCTTAGCATATAACTTCAAGTCATCCATGTAAAATAGATGGCTTATTTTCTTTTGTCCTATTTTATAACCACATTCTGTCTTGTTAAGTTGACTGGTTAGTGCTATTAATGATATGCAGAATAGTAAGGGAGACAAAGAATCACCTTGAAATATACCTCTTTTGATGTTTATTTCATCAGACTTATAGGTTCCATTTATATGATTGAGGTAAAGGGTTGTTTTCCATATAGACATGCACTGTTTGATGAAATTGATGATGACGGGCGATATCTTGTATATATTTAAAGTCTTTAAAATCCAGTCATGTAGCACACTATCGAATGCCTTTCGATAGTCTATCCAGGCTGTACTAAGATTTTTCTTTGTACTGTAGCAGTTTTCCAGGATCATTTTGTTAATCAGCAATTGGTCTTTACAACCATAACAGCCACGTTTGCACCCTTTTTGTTCAAGCGGTAACATGTCATTTCTTTCTAAGAATAAATATGTCTGCTTTGTTAAAATAGATGTTAATAGTTTATATGTTGTCGGAAGACATGTAATTGGTCTGTAGTTTTTCGGATTTTTTGTGTCACCATTCTTGGGTAGAAGAAATGTAATTCCTTTTGTCAACCATGCAGGAATTTTAGTGGGATCGTCAACCATTTCTTGAAGTTCTTTGGCTAGTTTTTTATGTGATGCGCTTAAATAATATAGCCAAAAGTTAGGAATTTTATCTATGCCTGGGAATTTCCAATTGTGTGTGTGTGTTTTTAGTGCATATTTAACATCATCTTCTGTAATTCCAGACCATGTCTGTTCGGGTTTATTTTTCATTCGTTCTGTCTCTTGCGTAATCCAATGTACTTCCTTGCTAAGTTCTTTAGGGCAAGCCCATATCTTTTCCCAGAACTGTGTGACTTCTTCCATTCTGGGGGGTACTGTCACTTCAATTCTTTTTTTACCTATTTCCCTGTAAAATCTCTTTGTATCAGTCTGAAATATCTTGTTTTCTCTGTAAAATCTTGCTCTTTTTTCATAGCGTCTTATTCTTTGAGCCTTCAGTTGGATTTTTTGCTTTATTTTTTCTTTATTTGATAATACGTCATTTTCATTCTTGATGTTATATTTTTTTACGGCTCTTCTGCTTTTCCTAGTTCTTACATTTATTCCTCTACTCAGTTCATCCAATATTGATAGTTCACTTCTAAGTTGTTCTATTTCTTTTGCTATTTTTCTTTTCCAAGGTGGAACTTCACGTCTACGAGACTGCCTTGTTTTTATTTTGATATTTAATTTTTTTGTTGCTGCTGTTGCTGATGCATATATTATTTCGTTAAGATTTGTATGCGGGTCTTCATCCAGTATTGATTTCAGTGCTGCATTGTACAGTTTAATAGTTCGGAGGTTTTGTTTTGTTGGTTGGAATTTTGGGAGCTGTTCACGTTCCTCCATTGTAATACTTTGTATTTGACTTAGATGGTTTTTTATTTCTATCTTGGATTCCTGTATATTGTTCTTATTTTCCGTCAAATAATTATCTTCGATGTGTTCTGAACTCGTTTTATTTTTGTCTTTTAACTGACTCAGACTCAGATCACACCTTTCCAGCACTTTTAAACTTACATCATTATCTTCGCATTGATTTGCGTGTTTCACGGTTTCTACATTATGACCTGTGATTTGTTTGATGTTATTACTTTTTATTTCTGGTTCCGGTTCCTTTTCATATTTTGTTGATTCGACTCTTCTTGTTACAATTCTTTTAATTTCATGAATTTCGGCCTCTGTTAGTCGGTTATTACGAATAATGTACCTACGTACATTGGCCAATTTATTTTCGTCAATATACTTTCTATTTTCTTGACCAACTTTTTCACGCCAAATGTCATATGTTTGGCGATTCATGTTTTTTTGAGGTTTGAGTAACGCTTCATGAAATGCAGTCATAACGACTTTGTACTCCTCACGAGACCATTTTATTTTTTCTTTCTTTAAATATTCGGTTGTAGATCTAGCTGGTGAATTTTCAGGACCATCATTAGGATTATCCTGGTTGTGGGGACCTGAAGATTCATTCTTTGTGTAGGAGTTTGTTCCTATGGCAGATTTTTCGACCTTTATTATTATTATTATTATTATTATTATTATTATTATTATATTTTCATCATAATTCGATTTCTGCTATGGTCAACACTACCTGCGGAAAAACCTAAGGCAGATCGTGGTGTGTTGTTATGGCTACATTTCGTTTGTTTCTACCTCCCATAACATCCCTAGCGTTACATGGACAAAGTTCTCTTTAATGTGTGGGTTGTACTTAACAAGACAGTTTTTGTATATCTCTTAAGCTGGGGTTTTCAGGGCTTCTTTCAATGTTCCATTTTTATCATTCCAAACGCACCTATTATCACTGGTACTATTCTTGTCTTCAATTTTCACATTTTTTTTCTATTTCACTATATAGGTCTTTATATTTTGATAGTTTTTTCAAATTCCTTGGTTGCTACGTTGCATTCTGTTAGACAAGCCATATCATTTTTTTCTTCTTTTTGGTTTTTGACAATAATGTCCAGTCTCTTTTCCTGTCTGTGTAGATGGTATAATCCTATAGAAAGGTGACATCTTCTTTTTCTGTAACCGGTGCTGGGTGATATTCATACCAGTGTTTGTTTACATATTTTCCAAAGTGTTTGATTGTTGTTATTATTATTATTGTTGTTGTTTTTATTATTATAACAACTATCATTATTGTTATTATTTTTATTATTGTTATAGTAGAAGTATATCCTTTGTTTCCTTTTATAGGTTTGCGTCATCAAATATATGGGAAGTCTACTTCAACTCTTAAACTTCAACTCTTATTTCTAAAATCTACACCTGAACACTGAAATTTTATTTACTATTTTCTCAATACAGAAATAGCCCTTTTATAGAGATATAGTTGTTATATTAGTTATATTAGTGTTATAATAATATTTTATAGAGATCTAAACTTATTTATAAATGGAACTTTGTGTGTGTGTGTGTGTGTGTGTGTGTGTGTGTGTGTGTGTGTGTGTATCCGTTACCTATAGACTGCGAAATGGCTGATTCGATTTTCTTGAAAATTTACGCAGTTGCACTATAACCGTCTGCGAGTGTTCTTAGCTAGGTTTTGTGTCGAGGTACCCCAGATAAATATCGGTAATCGAAAAAATCAGGTTATAGAAGGAGTGGTCCGATTTTAATCAAATTTGATACACTCATAGACAAAGACATAAGAAACGATATTCAGAAGTTTCAAGGTTGCAGTTCTAACAATAGTGCAGAAAATCGATAATATATATATATATATATATATATATATATATATATATATATATATATATATATATATAAGTTTTCATTACACCCAAACAACGCCCGGCTATACTGCTAGTATTTTATAGATATAGTTGTTATATTATTTTATAGAGATAATTTATAGAGATATAGTTGTTATATTATTAGCTATATTAGTGTTATAATAATAACATGGAATTCACTGCCTGATGATGGTGTACTTGGTATCGAAACCTGAGGGCTTCTCTACACGATACGCTTGTGCTTCTAAGTACCAGTCAAAAAGCAGCAACCAGAAAATGCTAACCCGGTACCCTAAGTATGAAGAGACGTTACCACCATCGACACAAATGACAAAATATTAGTGACTGCACCACTATTAAGGCCTCAAAAGAGGGACAGAACCGGGAACCCTTCCTCAACAGGAAACATGGGATGAACCTCTACTCCTGTTCAAGCGAAGTGGGAGGTATATGGACTGGACGATAGGAAAGCATGTCTTCTTTTATGTGCCATGTCTCTTCAGGACCTCATCATCATGGCTCTCCACATCTTCCTTCTCTTATTCCTTTTAATATATTTTGTCCTGTTATCTCTCCCAAACCTGATTTACCATCCATTTGTTTAAGCCTATCAAGTATGCCACATGCTGTTTTCACTCTGTCAGCCCTTTGAGTATCAGATTCTCCAAGCCTTCTTTCCTTATTACCTGTCCCAAAAATCTCAACTGTATTTTATGTTAATTGTAACTTCGCTTTTCTTTTACATTTACTTCTATTAAAAAAATTAATAAACAAAAAAGAAAAAGTTATTAAATTTTAAAGATGAGCCATTGTTGGAGCGCTCTCCACCTTTTTCTACAGTAATGGACTGTTCTAAGCACTACATAAAGTAGTAGTGATGATACCTCGAGGAGTACCTCGGAAGTCAGTCGAGGAAGTAAGCTGAGTGAACAAGTCAGCCGGGTATTTCCTGTATTGGACTGGAAGTGTTCTATTTGTCAATCTATTACGTCTCTAAGACAATACGTTCTACTAAACCCTTGTTCTGTATTCGACTGACCGCATCTTTTGTAAATACTTCTCTTCTTGGTAATACACCTACTTTATATTATTACGTTGTTTGTATTTATTTCACAATATTTCTGTACATGCAACATAACATGAAGTAATAATATTTTTTTTAATACATATTTCCTTAGGCAATAAAAATCTTAGAAAAGGAATTATTTTTTAATTACATAGTCTTTTTTTTCTCTCTGTCTTCTACTTGGTTGCTAATAAAATTAAAATTAAATTCTGGGTTTTCTTACTCTGACAGGGAATCAATTAGGGCAGCCATATTTTCATTTCTTAGATTTCTTGAATGCACAGACTGATAGACATAGTACACAGTGTTATAAATAAATATGAGGTATCTGTTTTGAATATGAAGTTTTCACTATAATAACATCTGAAGTGTTGGGGCATTCTCCACCTTTTTCTACAGTAATGGACTGTTCTGAGCACTACATAAAGTAGTAGTGATGATACCTCGAGGAGTACCTCGGAAGTCAGTCGAGGAAGTAAGCCGAGTGAACAAGTCAGTCATGTATTTCAATATGGGTTAAAAAATAGGACAGTTCCGACACTTACTGTGATCTTCATTCCTTTATTATGTAACCCCCTGCGCACCAGTGACAGTTCTGCCTTGCTTGGGGTGAGAAGTTTATAAAAAATAAAAACTCCCAAACTTTCACCCTCTTCTCTTCATCAACGACCTTCTCTGAAATCAAAAACACAACATTGCAAAGGATAGTATAACCGTGAACAGAAAGACACCAGTCGAGTGTAACTGTGCCCAACATCATAATACCAGCGACAAACAAGCGACACGTTAACCAGTAAGGAGTCAGCTTGATGGTTACCACGGTGGTCTAAGAAACGTGAAGACCAACGTGAGATATAGGACGATATTATTGGTTACCGTTGATGAGGGTCTACACAGGGTTACATCAAAACTTTAGACAATAAAATAAATAATCCATCATAAAAATGTGTTAAAATCAACAATGATGTCCTTGCTAGATACAAAACGTTATAAAAATAATTAAAGCATATATACGCAGAATATACGACAATAGAATGAGGACTGATAATTTATTATTCATAATGTTCTAAAAACAGCAAAGATAAAGATACCAGATTGAAGAATTTATCAAATGATAAAGCATTTAATATTAGAACATTGAATAATACAGTCAGGATTGATAACTGATATGTCCCGGAAAGGGATATATTTAAGGTTGAATGGTACAACTATATTGCGAAGGAAAAAAGAAAAAAGAAAAAGTAAAAAACAAAACAAAATAAGCTTTTAGATAAACATGGCCATGCTGTTTGACATGTAGGCTGTGTGAACATGTCTTGAGGGAGTGACCTGGGTTCTGACAACTAACTCTTCACATATGAAGAGGCAGAACCAATTTATTTTTATTTTGTTTTACTTTTTCTTTTTTCTTTTTTCCTTTGCAATATAGTTCTACCATTCAACCTGAAATAAATGCTATTAAAAAAATAAAAAATAAGAAAATAATTTTTTTTTCAATTGGAGTAGATAGACTAAACTATCACCCGGTTCACACTCCACCCACGTCTATTGAACAGGTGTAGAGGCTCATCCCTTGTTTCCTGGTTAGGATGCAGTTTCCGGTTTTCTCTTTTCTAATCTTCTCACTTTGTTTTTGTTTTTTTAATTGGAGTAGATAGACTAAACTATCGCCCGGTTCACACTCCACCCACATCTATTGAACAGGTGAAGAGGCTCAACCCTTGTTTCCTGATTAGGGTGCGGTTTACTGTTTTCTCTTTTCTAATCTTCTCACTTTGTTTTTTTTTATTTCAATTGGAGTAGACAGACTAAACTATCGCCCGGTTCACACTCCACCCACATCTACTGAACAGGTGAAGAGGCTCAACCCTTGTTTCCTGTTTAGGATGCGGTTTCCGATTTTCTCTTTTCCAATCTCTTCACTCTTATTTAACCCCCTGCACATCAGTAGCGTTACCGCCTTGCTCGGGGTGATATGATTTTTAAAAAAACCCAAAAAAACATAGTTCTTTTTTAATCTCTCCATGGTCCGCTCTGTGAGATTGCTGCTGCTACAAGTGTAGATGTGCCTGTTACTTGGTTGATTCTGCTTCTTCATATGTGAAGAGTTAGTTGTCAGACCTCAGGTCACTCCCTCAAGACATGTTCACACATCCTACATGTCAAACAGCATGGCCATGTTTATCTAAAAGCTTATTTTGTTTTGTTTTATTTTACTTTTTCTTTTTTCTTTTTTTCTCTTTGCAAAGTGATATATATATATATATATATATATATATATATATATATATATATATATATATATATCATGTAGTTAAGCGGTTTAGGCAAATGTAATCGTGTAGGACAATCTAACAAGTAGACGCAATGGACGGTACTCATCGTATGCAGTATCCTGAGACCTAGGCGCAGTCAATAGATGTAGACCACTATTCGTAGACCTATGGGTGTAGATCGCTGAACGTAGACCTGTAGACATAGACCTCTATGCGTCCTCGCCTTCGTCTGTATTAATGGCTGACACCAGCCAATCACATTACTGTGAGGGAGAACCAAAGTGTATGCATATTCATTACATTAATAATTTATCATCGATAATGTGCAAAAAACAAAACAAAGATGAAGATACTAGACTGAAGAATTTATCAAATGATAAATCATTTGATATTAGAACATTGAACAATACATTCAGAATAAATAATTTATCATCGATAATGGACAAAGACAACAAAGAAAAAGATACTCAATTGAAGATTTTATCAAATGATAAAGTATTTAATATTAGAATATTGAACAATGCAGTGTGGTTGTGGTGCAGTGGATATCGACTCGGAACGATAAATCGGGTAGCCGAGTTCGAATTCCAATTGAATTCCTTGCATTCACCTATGAGCAAATACCCTTGGAAAATGTATTAATCTGTCTCTTCCCTCCAGTTATGGGTTAAATAGCAAGGCAGATTGAGTTCTATAGCCTTGGCTGGCAACCAGTCTACCAAAGAAAGTAAAGGCAACCTACTGCGGGATAATCTTCTGCCCAGTCAGTCATGTCCTTTGGAGACATGATCGCCCAAGCGTGTATCACGTATGGCACTTAACTGACTGGCTGAACAATACAGTCAGGACTAATAATTTATCCATAATGTACATAAAAAACAAAGATAAAGATACTCAACTGAAAAATCTGTAAAAAGCAAAAATATTAGAATTTTGTTTTCCCATCTAATTTGCGGAATGATAAAAACGCTTTCATCTTTGAATTCTAATTTCTAAACCATTCGATCATAAATTAATTAAGTTTAAATCATCAATTGTTTGTAATTAAACTCTTCCAATCCAGCGATCTGACTGAAATAAATTCATCTTATTTCAATTTAATTAGCAATGGAAAATAAAAAATGAATTGAAATTTTTTTTTTCTGAAATGTCTCATTAAGATGACTTACTCAAATATTCAAATATTTACACGAGTCAAAATCGCAATTTAAACTGATATGTGTTTTCTTGAATACAGGAAAGAAAGAAAAAGCAAATAAATTCCTACTATCTCATTGAATTACGATTAATTCACTCAATCGTCAGACTGATTTCCATCTTTATCGTGGTCTGGTGTCAAATTAGGCTAATTTTATAGAATATTATAATACGGGGATTCTGCCTCACTTTGGCGCAATAATTAACACTTCACAAATGTCATTCTTCTCTATAACAATTCAAGTCCGTATCCTCTTTTTTTATGTGCTGTGTTCCTTCAGGACGTAAGCGATCATGGACTTCCACTTGCCGCTATCCTATGTTGCTCTCCTCTTGATATCTCTCCCAAACCCCGTTCCGCCAACCAGTTGCTCAAGCCCATCAAGTATGTCTGGTGCAGTATGTATGTATGTCTCTCTTTCTCTCTATCCGTCCTGTGAGTATTAGATTCTCCAATTCCTCCTTCCTTAATTTGTACCAATTCTGGGGATATCAGTTTATTACTTCATAACGATAGAAAACAGATCCCCCACTTTAGGTTCAACAAAAACTTTAACTGTATTCGTTTTCAATTATATTAATTTGTACTAATTCTAGGGGATCAGTTTATTACTTCATAACAATAAAAAACAGATCCCCCATTTCAGGTTCAACAGAAGCTTTAACTGTATACGTTTCCGATTATATTAATTCGTACTAACTAGAGGGATCAGTTTATTACTTCATAATAATAGAAAACGGATCCCCCAGTTTAAGTCCAACAGAAGCTTCAATTCAAGTCCGTATCTCCTTTTTTATGTGACTTCTGCCTTCAGGACATAATCGATCATGGGCTTTCACTTGCCCCCATCCCTTGTCGTTCTCCTCTTGATATCTCTCCTAAACCCCGGTCCTCCATCCAGTTGCTCAAGCCCATCAAGTATGTCTGGCGCTGCTTTCCCCAGTCTCTCTTTCCCTCTATCTGTCCTGTGAGTATTAGATTCTCCAATCCCTCCTTCCTTTAGACGGTTAAGTGTCAGACGTGATACACACTTTGGGCGATCATGTCTTGAAAGAGACATGACTGACTGGGCAGAATATTATCCCACAGTAGGTTGCCATTGCTTTCTGCAGTAGACTGGTTGCCAGCTAAGGTTATAAAACCCAATCTGTCGTATTATTTAACCCATAACTGAAAGGAAGAGACGGATGAATACCTTTCCCAAGGGTATTTGTGCGTAAGTAAATGCAATGAGAATACAACTGGAATTCGAACTCGGCTCCACCGATTTATCGTCCGAGTCGATATCCATTAGGAGGTTTAGTTTATTACTTCATAACAATAGAAAACGGATCCCCCCACTTTAAGTCCGACAGAAGCTTTAATTGTATTCGTTTCCGATTATATTAATTTGTACTAATTCTAGGGGGATCAGTTTATTACTTCATAACAATAGAAAACGGATCCTCCACTTTAAGTCCAACCGAAGCTTTAATTGTATTCGTTTCCGATTATATTAATTTATGCTAATACTAGAGGGATCAGTTTATTACTTCATAACAATAGAAAACGGATCCCTCACTTTAAGTCCAACCGAAGCTTTAATTGTATTCGTTTCCGATTATATTAATTTATACTAATACTAGAGGGATCAGTTTATTACTTCAAACAATAGAAAACAGATCCTTCACTTCAGGTTCAACACAAGCTATCACTGTATTCGTTTCCGATTATATGAATTTGTACTAATTCTAAGGGGGCCAGTTTATTACTTCATAGCAATAGAAAACGTATCCCCCACTTTAAGTCCGACAGAAGCTTTAATTGTATTCGTTTCCGATTATATTAATTTGTACTAATTCTAGGGGGATCAGTTTATGACTTCATAACAATAGAAAACGGATCCCCTACTTGAAGTCCAACAGAAGCTTTAATTGTCGTTGCTCACATGTTCAGTCCATGGTATCTTCAGTATCCATCAGTAGAACTACATTACTGTTGCTTCGAGTCTCTCCTTCATCCTTGAGGAGATTGTCTGGCATCCGTTGCCACAAAGGAGGACAGATATCACATAACAATCCAGTACTATTTTCTTTGCTTCCAATGAAATCTTCCTGTCTCCCAATATTCTACTTAGCTTTGGAATGCCTCCTTGGCCATGCCAACATACCGTCGGATCTCAGTGTCTCACATTCCGTCCCTCGTTAGAACGCTTCCCAGGTACTTAAATTTTTCTACCTGCTTGGTTTCATCATCCCCGACTTGTAGTTGGAATTTTGAGCTCTACTTTTTCCTGATGATAATGCATTCAATTTTCTTTTAGTTTATGTTTAGTAATTTCTTTTCTCTTTCTTTAGCTACCTTCTATAGGAGGTCTTGTAGTTCCCTTTCCGTGTTTTCTATCATCTGCGCTCTGAAATTTTATTCGTTTATTAAATCTTGATCTCTTCAGGTCTAGAATTAGCAGTCTATCGTTCGTGTTATCGTGCTATCCTTTCTAATACCAATACAACTCCACACAGCAAATACCTCTACCTTGAGTGGCTTTTGGGACTTGTATTGAAAATAAATTCAGTTCAATAAAACACCAACAGAATGTGAAGATATAAGACAAATTGCAGGAGAAAACAGAATTATTTTTTTCATTTTCTTTATATTTATAAATTTTTCAAAAAAAAATTATATTTGTATGGTTTAATAAATCAATTCCACGTAACATGTTTCCCTTGAATTATGCAATTTTTTAAAAATTGTTTCACCCCTAGCAAGGCAGTAACGCCACTAATGCGCAGGGGTCTACATAAGAGAAAAAGATTAGATAGGAGGAGAGTAAAGAGAAAGACCAACCAGTTACAGGGGGTGTCAGAGAAGGGAGCAAGAGAAGGATGGGAATACAGATGTGATGACAGTTGCAAAGGTAGAGAGAAAGGAAAAGATATACAGGGTGATGTAGAAAGAACTGGAATCAAGTCGTTAAGAGATGAGTATTGACATTGCATTTAAATTCCTGACAGTTGCAAAGGCAGAGAGAAAGGAAAAGAACAAGATAGAACAAGATATACAGGGTGAGGTAGAAAGAACTGGTGTCAAGTGGATAAGAGATGGGTATTGTCATTGCATTTAAATTCCTGACAGTTGCAATGGCAGAGAGAAAGGAAAAGAACAAGATAGAACAAGATATACAGGGTGATGTAGAAAGAACTGGAATCAAGTCGTTAAGAGATGAGTATTGACATTGCATTTAATTTCCTGGCCGTCAAAAAAGCAAGAATATGTAAGAGAGTTCCACGGGCGGAAAGTGAGAGAAAAGAAGCTGAAGGAGTAGAATTGTCGGCTGCATTTGGTTGATCAAACTGTGAATGGGTGGCACTCATGGTCTAACTCATGTGGCAGGGGCACCAGTGACTTAAGTTCGTCGGAGCAGAAGCCATGAAAATAATTATAGAACAGACAGAGGGAAGCCACATTCCGTCGATGGGGAAGTGGTTGGAGTCGAGCTGCCAAGTTGGTACCTTTTACATTACTGATTCTCTTTTGGACAGAAAATAGGTTCTGATTTTTCATGGGTCAATTTTATTTCATTTTTTTTTTTTTTTTAACGGAGTGTCTCCAAAAGCATAGTTTATGGATTACACTTGCGTAGACATGTTTGCCTATCTTCCGGTTCACAATCCTCCCTGAGTAGAGGTTTTATCCCTTGATTCCCGTTTATGATTAGGGTTTCTGGTTCCTTCAACACTGTAATTCTGATTTCTCCGCCTGGAATGTAAGTTTTTATTCAGTAAACCATTACAATATTTTTTCGCCTAATAGGAGTAGATTGGTTTGTCTATCGTTCAGTTCACACTCCTCCCCGGTCTTTTAAACAGGAGTAGAGGTTCATCCCTTGTTTCATTTTCAGGATTGTGTTTCTGGTCCCTTCTAAAGTTTACTTCAAATCTATACTTATAACGTCTCTGTCTGAACTCTGAAATTTTATTTGATAATTAAATCATGACCTCTTCAAATCGAGAATTAGCTTAATTCCTCTTATCTTGTCCTTATTTACGCCAATACAATTCCACACAGTCATCCACTACCTCGAGTGGCTTTTGAGCCTTGTATTGCGTAAACATTAGCAAAATAAACTCATTTTAATAAAACGCCAACAGAACGTGAAAAAATACGATAAATTGCAAGAGAAAACATGAAGAAAACATAATTATTTTTTTATTTTCTTTTGAATCGGAGTAGAAGTTTATCCTTTGTTTCCTGTTTAAGAATGGGTTTCTGGTACCTTCTAAAGTCTACATTTATTATCTAGATAAATAGATATATAGTTTATATTCCTTCCCATTCTTTTGAACAGGAGTAGAGGTTTATCTTTTGTTTCCTGTTTAGGATTGGGTTTCTAGTTCCTTCTAAAGTCTACTTTTATTATTTAGATAAATAGATATATAGTTTATATTCCTTCCCAGTCTTTTGAACAGGAGTAGAGGTTTATCTTTTGTTTCCTGTTTAGGATTGGGTTTCTAGTTCCTTCTAAAGTCTACTTTTATTATCTAAATAAATAGATATATAGTTTATATTCCTTCCCAGTCTTTTGAACAGGAGTAGAGGTTTATCTTTTGTTTCCTGTTTAGGATTGGGTTTCTAGTTCCTTCTAAAGTCTAATTCAACGGCATACATATAAATTTTATAAACCTACCATCCGTCCGTGCGTTGAATACTGCTGTCACATCTAGTCGGTTGCCCCTGCTATTCATCTCGGGCTTCTTGACAAAATCCAACGAAAAATCTGTAATGTAAGTGATCCCGACCTGGTAGCTCAACTCCATTCTGCATTTCTCACCGACGTGATTTGGCTTCCCTCTGTCTCTTCTACAAATATTTTCACGGTTTCTGCTCTAACGAGCTTAGCTCCTTGATGCCCCTTCTGCGTGAATTTAGACTAGCGGCTAGGTCCCACCCTTTCACAGTGAAACCATTCAAATGTAACCTCAACTTCTACTCTAATAGCTTCTTTGCTCGCACTTCCCGCCTGTGGAATTCTCTTATATATACTTGCTTCCCTGAATGCTACAATCTCCAAGAATTTAGATGCAAAGTCAATTGCCATCTCTTATCTTTTTGACTCACATCCTTTCCATGACAACCTTTGTATCATGTTCTTCTTCCTTTTCACTATACTCTCCTGCAGCCCTCTTCACACCTGTATTCTCATCCTTTTCTTACTCATTCTCTGACTCCCTTTTAACTTGTTCCTCTTTCTCATCACTCACCTCTTTTGTAACCCCCTGCGCACCAGTGGCAGACCAGCCTTGCTTGGGGTGAAATGATTAGAAAAAAACATACATGTAATGTTTTCCACCTAAACCTATTTTATTTTTTTATTTTTCTTCCCTAGAGGAGTAAACAAGTTCCCCTATCATCCAGTTGATACTCCTTTCCGGTCAACAATTTGAACAGGAGTAAAGGTATATCCATTCTTTCCTTTTTTAGGTTTGAGTTTCATTTTAATCTAAATTCTACTTCAACACTATATTTCTAAAATGTCCGCCTGAACACTGACATTTTATTTATTTTTATTTACTTTTTATTTCTCTTCTTTATTTACTTTTTGTTTCCTTTTTTTTTTTTCTCCCACAGAATGAGTCAATAGTTTCACCTATCATTCAGTTCACACTCCTTCGTAGTCTTTTGAACAGGAGTAGAGGTTTATCCCTTGTTGTTATGGTGAAACAAACCTATTCTATAATGAACAGATTCTTCCACCTAATTTAAGTAGGAGTAGTAAGAAGAACGAGGGTCGGTCGATGCTGGACGATAGTATCGAAAGTTAGTCGAATACGAAAGTAGTCAGCCACCTGGCAAGATTACACTGCGTAACACATATTATATCAAGTTCCTAACGTCTTGTACGTCAAACATATTAGGACCGACTTTAGCACAAATACTAGCCTTCACTGCGAAAATAATTCCACAACACTTGTTTTCTGTTTAGGACTGAGTTCGCAGTTCCTTCTAAAGTCTACTGCAACTCTATACTGCTGACAACTAAATCCAATGCCAGGATGGTTGGGTCACTGTGTTGAGCCAGGAAGTTTTTCTCGCTTGAGTCCATCTTGCACATATACAAATCAACCATCCGACCGTGCATTGAATACTGTTGTCATATCTGGTCGGGTGACCCTGCTATTCCTCTTAGGGTTTTCGATAGGCTTCAAAAGAAAATCTGTAATATGATCGGTCCCAACCTGGCATCTCGACTCCAGCCAGTTTCTCACCAACAGGATGTGGCTTCCCTCTGTCTCTTCTTAGCTCACTGGTGCCCCCTCCACAAGAATTTTCTCGAGCAACCAGACTGGCAACAAGGTCTTTACAGTTAAAACAACCAAATGCAGCCCTCACTTCTACTCCAGCACGTTCTTTTCTTGCACTTCCCACCTGTGGAATTCCCTTCCGTATACTTGCTTCCCTGGAGGCTACTATGTCCAAGAATTTAAATGCAATGTCAATTCCCATCTCTTATCCACGACTTCAATTCTTCTGTTATCCTTTCCCCAGTACCCCGTGTATCTTGTTCTTTTTCCTTTCTCACTCTACCCTCGCAACTGTCTTCCCACCAAAATTCCCATCCTTCTCTTGCCCTTTCTCTGACACCACCTGTAACAAGATCGTCTTTCTCTTCGTTCTCCTTCTGTTTAAACTTTCACTCTTCTCTTATGTAGCCCCCTGCGCACCAGTGGCGGTACAGACTTACTTGGGGTGAAAGGATTTTTTTAAAAATTTCTGCGTAATTTCTGAGATTTTATTTCCTTTTTTTTTCCTGGTTAGGTGGAAACCACCTATCGTCCAGTTCACACCATTTCGCGGTCTTTTCAACAGGAATAGAGGTTCATGCCTGGTTTCCTGTTTAGGATTGAGCTTTTGATTCCTTCAAATCCGTAATTCTGGTGTCTCGGCTTGAAATTTGAAACTTTATTCAGTAATAATCATTCTTTTGCTCTCCCGATAGAAATAGATAAATGAAGGAAAAACTTGAAGCAGCTGAAATGTGGTTCTACAGAAGGATGCTGCGGATATCATGGATTGAGCATGTGAGCAATGATGAGGTTTTGGAAATGATAGAAATGAAAAGGAAATTAATACTGAGCATTAGGAAGAGACAAATAAAGTTCCTGGGACATGTAATGAGGAAGGAGAGCTTGGAAAACCTGTTACTAACAGGCCAGATAGAGGGGAAAAGAGACAGGGGAAAGCAGCGGATAACATATTTGAAGGACCTGATCAGGTGGATGACAAAACGAGGGTTGCATGGTGCAACAGGAGAAAGCGTGCTAAGAGCCACCAGGGACAGGGAGACGTTGAAAGCCATAATCGCCTACGTCCTGAAAAGACATGGCACATAAAAGAAAAAGAAAACTTGTTTGACGCCCTGTTCACACACCTTCCTGATATTCCAAACAGAAGTAGTTGTATATCCATTGTTTCCAGTTTTGGATTGTGTTTCTGTTTTTTTGAAAATCTATTTCAAATTTATACTTCAAACATCTATGTTTGAATCATGAAATTTTATTCGCTTATTAAATCTTGGCCCCTGCATATCGAGAATAAAAAGTTTATCTTTCTAGTTATCTTGCCCCTTCTTACGCTCATGGCCGTATCTAACTACCGGGCACACCGGGCACGGGTCCGGGCACGGGTCCGGGCACGGGTCCGGGCCGATCTGTGCAATCATAGTGAAAATCCGAGCAAGGAAAAATGTCTTCGTCAGGAATCAAACTAAATAGTTCACAAAGAAAGAAAGAAAGAAAGAAAGAAAGAAAGAAAGAAAGACGAAGAAAACAGTCGAATGAATGCAGTAAAAATCTGCTTGTTTATTTATTAATTTTGGGAGAAAAGACTTTTTTTTTTAATCATATCACCCCGAGCAAGGCGGTAACGCCACTGATGTGCAGGGGGCTACGTGAGAGTGAAAAGATTGGAAAAGAGAAAGCCGGAAACTACATCCTAAACAGGGAACAAGGGATGAGCCTTCACCTGTTCAATAGACGTGGGTGGAGTGTGAACCGGGTGATAGTTCAGTCTATCTACTCCAATTGAAAAAAGAAAAAAGAAAAGAGTGAAAAGATTGGAAAAGAGAAACCAAAGTCCGAACCTGATTTCCTGCTTTCTTTCACGTTCTGTGCCTAATTTCCATTGGAATAGCCGAAAAAATCCGCAAAAATCATAGTTTCTGGAAACGGATGACACTGATGACGTCATCATATTGGCAACTAATAAATCCGAGCAATTTTCTCTGTGCCCGGTGTTTTTTTTAGCATCAACTACGGCGCTAATACAACTAACATGAAAGTATGTATCGAAAAGACACGGTAAAGCTACGTTAGAGAGGTGAGGAGGTGACTGATACCAAAGACTGAAAACCAAACTTTAAATTAACTAATTGCCTAAACGGATACTGTGATCATTTGTAGATAAATAAGCCAGTGGTCAATTCTCCGTATCGCTCAAGTAAGTACCTAAATCCTCCTGCTATCAATGTAGTGAAATTGCTAATAAATAGTAAAGAATAACGATTAAGGGATGTGACAGAATTAAATCGTCTGAAATCACTACATAATTTCAAGTTAGAATCTCCTTTCGGGACCAGGGCCGTGCATAGGGCCCCGCAGATCCCGCAATTGCGGAGGAGAGGGCGTAAGTTCCCTAGGAGCTGCAAGACTCCTTTGATCTGTAGATCTATCGTAAGGGGCCTTTTAGCACTTAATGACTTTCTCCTACATCGTGACATTTTAAAATGACTTGGTTACTTTTATCAACATTTCGTTACTATCAATATTGTTTTGATTTAATTCGTATTTTTTCTTTTCCTCTCTCTATACAAACACTTTCTTACACTCCCTCTCCATTTTTAAATAAACGTCTGAAGTCTAATTTTTGACAGTATATCAAACTTTCTGTAGCAAAATGCTTTTGAAATTTGGGTTTAAAATTTTTGAAAATTCCTTGAAAAAACTTGTAAAAGATAGAGAGCCGAAACGCACTGAGATGGCTATAAAAATAACAGAAAATGGCTATAAAAATAACAGAAAATGGCTATAAAAATAACAGAACAGACGATCTTTTGCCCAGTCCCATATGTCAGTCTGGATCACATGAATCGCTGTATGATCAACTTAACTGTTGCTCTTTACTTGGATGATACCTGCCATGAACAAGCTGAAAAAAAAGCTTTGCCTAATGTTGGTGGAATACAAGATCTTGGGATCTTAATACTAATATTACACAAAATCGTTTTGTTTTTAAAATGTGATTGTAACTTAATCACTTAGAGTGATGTCTCTTGCATCACTAATCCCATGGTTTCGTATGCTTTCTGCCTCTTTGCAATAGTATCAAAATCGAAAATAACTTTATCTAAATGATAAAATGATGTTCTCAACAACGTATTCCCAACAGGTTATCATGTGGTCCTGAGCATGATAGTAAACTGCATCCAGTAGCAAGGCCTCTGATTGTGAGGAGCATGGAACCACCTCTTAATGGCTGTTGTTCCCAGGTCCTCCCTGACCCGAAGTGGTAGCAAGGCCTCTGATTGTGAGGAGCATGGAACCACCTCTTAATGGCTGTTGTTCCCAGGTCCTCCCTGACCCGAAGTGGTAGCAAGGCCTCTGATTGTTAGGAGCATGGAACCACCTCTTAATGGCTGTTGTTTCCAGGTCCTCCCTGACCCGAAGTGGTAGCAAGGCCTCTGATTGTGAGGAGCATGGAACCACCTCTTAATGGCTGTTGTTCCCAGGTCCTCCCTGACCCGAAGTGGTAGCAAGGCCTCTGATTGTGAGGAGCATGGAACCACCTCTTAATGGCTGTTGTTTCCAGGTCCTCCCTGACCCGAAGTGGTAGCAAGGCCTCTGATTGTGAGGAGCATGGAACCACCTCTTAATGGCTGTTGTTCCCAGGTCCTCCCTGACCCGAAGTGGTAGCAAGGCCTCTGATTGTGAGGAGCATGGAACCACCTATTAATGGCTGTTGTTCCCAGGTCCTCCCTGACCCGAAGTGGTAGCAAGGCCTCTGATTGTGAGGAGCATGGAACCACCTCTTAATGGCTGTTGTTCCCAGGTCCTCCCTGACCCGAAGTGGTAGCAAGGCCTCTGATTGTGAGGAGCATGGAACCACCTCTGAATGGCTGTTGTTCCCAGGTCCTCCCTGACCCGAAGTGGTAGCAAGGCCTCTGATTGTGAGGAGCATGGAACCACCTCTTAATGGCTGTTGTTTCCAGGTCCTCCCTGACCCGAAGTGGTAGCAAGGCCTCTGATTGTGAGGAGCATGGAACCACCTCTTAATGGCTGTTGTTCCCAGGTCCTCCCTGACCCGAAGTGGTAGCAAGGCCTCTGATTGTGAGGAGCATGGAACCACCTATTAATGGCTGTTGTTCCCAGGTCCTCCCTGACCCAAAATGGTAGCAGCCTCTGATTGTGAGGAGCATGGAACCACCTCTAATGGCTGTTGTTTCCAGGTCCTCCCTGACCCGAAGTGGTAGCAAGGCCTCTGATTGTGAGGAGCATGGAACCACCTCTGAATGGCTGTTGTTCCCAGGTCCTCCCTGACCCGAAGTGGTAGCAAGGCCTCTCTGATTGTGAGGAGCATGGAACCACCTCTAATGGCTGTTGTTCCCAGGTCCTCCTGACCCGAAGTGGTAGCAAGGCCTCTGATTGTGAGGAGCATGGAACCACCTCTTAATGGCTGTTGTTCCCAGGTCCTCCCTGACCCGAAGTGGTAGCAAGGCCTCTGATTGTGAGGAGCATGGAACCACCTCTTAATGGCTGCTGTTCCCAGGTCCTCCCTGACCCGAAGTGGTAGCAAGGCCTCTGATTGTTAGGAGCATGGAACCACCTCTTAATGGCTGTTGTTTCCAGGTCCTCCCTGACCCGAAGTGGTAGCAAGGCCTCTGATTGTGAGGAGCATGGAACCACCTCTGAATGGCTGTTGTTCCCAGGTCCTCCCTGACCCGAAGTGGTAGCAAGGCCTCTGATTGTGAGGAGCATGGAACCACCTCTTAATGGCTGCTGTTTCCAGGTCCTCCCTGACCCGAAGTGGTAGCAAGGCCTCTGATTGTGAGGAGCATGGAACCACCTCTTAATGGCTGTTGTTCCCAGGTCCTCCTGACCCGAAGTGGTAGCAAGGCCTCTGATTGTGAGGAGCATGGAACCACCTATTAATGGCTGTTGTTCCCAGGTCCTCCCTGACCCGAAGTGGTAGCAAGGTTCTGATTGTGAGGAGCATGGAACCACCTCTTAATGGCTGTTGTTCCCAGGTCCTCCCTGACCCGAAGTGGTAGCAAGGCCTCTGATTGTGAGGAGCATGGAACCACCTCTGAATGGCTGTTGCTCCCAGGTCCTCCATGACCCGAAGTGGTAGCAAGGCCTCTGATTGTGAGGAGCATGGAACCACCTCTCAATGGCTGTTGTTTCCAGGTTCCTCCCTGACCCGAAGTGGTAGCAAGGCCTCTGATTGTGAGGAGCATGGAACCACCTCTTAATGGCTGTTGTTCCCAGGTCCTCCCTGACCCGAAGTGGTAGCAAGGCCTCTGATTGTGAGGAGCATGGAACCACCTATTAATGGTTGCTGTTCCCAGGTCCTCCCTGACCCAAAATGGTAGCAAGGCCTCTGATTGTGAGGAGCATGGAACCACCCTCTTAATGGCTGTTGTTTCCAGGTCCTCCCTGACCCGAAGTGGTAGCAAGGCTCCTGATTGTGAGGAGCATGGAACCACCTCTGAATGGCTGTTGTTCCCAGGTCCTCCCTGACCCGGGAAGTGGTAGCAAGGCCTCTGATTGTGAGGAGCATGGAACCACCTCTTAATGGCTGTTGTTCCCAGGTCCTCCCTGACCCGAAGTGGTAGCAAGGCCTCTGATTGTGAGGAGCATGGAACCACCTCTAATGGCTGTTGTTCCCAGGTCCTCCCTGACCCGAAGTAGCAAGGCTCTGATTGTGAGGAGCATGGAACCACCTCTTAATGGCTGTTGTTCCCAGGTCCTCCCTGACCCTGGGAAATGGTAGCAAGGCCTCTGATTGTGAGGAGCATGGAACCACTCTTAATGGCTGTTGTTTCCAGGTCCTCCCTGACCCGAAGTGGTAGCAAGGCCTCTGATTGTGAGGAGCATGGAACCACCTCTGAATGGCTGTTGTTCCCAGGTCCTCCCTGACCCGAAGTGGTGCAGCCTCTGATTGTGAGGAGCATGGAACCACCTCTTAATGGCTGTTGTTTCCAGGTCCTCCCTGACCCGAAGTGGTAGCAAGGCCTCTGATTGTGAGGAGCATGAACCACCTCTTGGCTGTTGTTCCCAGGTCCTCCCTGACCCGAAGTGGTAGCAAGGCCTCTGATTGTGAGGAGCATGGAACCACCTATTAATGGCTGTTGTTCCCAGGTCCTCCCTGACCCGAAGTGGTAGCAAGGCCTCTGGATTGTGAGGAGCATGGAACCACCTCTTAATGGCTGTTGTTCCCAGGTCCTCCTGACCCGGAAGTGGTAGCAAGGCCTCTGATTGTGAGGAGCATGGAACCACCTCTTAATGGCTGTTGTTCCCAGGTCCTCCTGACTCCGAAGTGGTAGCAAGGCCTCTGATTGTGAGGAGCATGGAACCACCTCTTAATGGCTGTTGTTCCCAGGTCCTCCCTGACCCGAAGTGGTAGCAAGGCCTCTGATTGTGAGGAGCATGGAACCACCTCTAATGGCTGCTGTTCCCAGGTCCTCCCTGACCCGAAGTGGTAGCAAGGCCTCTGATTGTGAGGAGCATGGAACCACCTCTTAATGGTTGCTGTTCCCAGGTCCTCCCTGACCCGAAGTGGTAGCAAGGCCCTTGATTGGAAAGCTGTGAGGAGCATGGAACCACCTCTAATGGCTGTTATTCGCAGGTCCCCTGACCCGAAGTGGTAGCAAGGCCTCTGATTGGAAAGCTGTGAGGAGCATGGAACCACCTATTAATGGCTGTTGTTCCCAGGTCCTCCCTGACCCGAAGTGGTAGCAAGGCTTCTGATTGGAAAGCTGTGAGGAGCATGGAACCACCTCTAATGGCTGTTGTTCCCAGGTCCTCCCTGACCCGAAGTGGTAGCAAGGCCTCTGATTGGAAAGTTGTGAGGAGCATGGAACCACCTCTTAATGGCTGTTGTTCCCAGGTCCTCCTGACCCGAAGTGGTAGCAAGGCCTCTGATTGGAAAGTTGTGAGGAGCATGGAACCACCTCTTAATGGCTGTTGTTCCCAGGTCCTCCCTGACCCGAAGTGGTAGCAAGGCCTCTGATTGGAAAGTTGTGAGGAGCATGGAACCACCTCTTAATGGCTGTTGTTCCCAGGTCCTCCCTGACCCGAAGTGGTAGCAAGGCCTCTGATTGGAAAGTTGTGAGGAGCATGGAACCACCTCTTAATGGCTGTTGTTCCCAGGTCCTCCCTGACCCGAAGTGGTAGCAAGGCCTCCGATTGGAAAGTTGTGAGGAGCATGGAACCACCTCTTAATGGCTGTTGTTCCCAGGTCCTCCCTGACCCGAAGTGGTAGCAAGGCCTCTGATTGGAAAGTTGTGAGGAGCATGGAACCACCTCTTAATGGCTGTTGTTCCCAGGTCCTCCCTGACCCGAAGTGGTAGCAAGGCCTCTGATTGGAAAGCTGTGAGGAGCATGGAACCACCTCTAATGGCTGTTGTTCCCAGGTCCTCCCTGACCCGAAGTGGTAGCAAGGCCTCTGATTGGAAAGTTGTGAGGAGCATGGAACCACCTCTTAATGGCTGATGTTCCCAGGTCCTCCCTGACCCGAAGTGGTAGCAGGGCTTCCTCTGATTGGAAAGTTGTGAGGAGCATGGAACCACCTCTTAATGGCTGTGTTGTTCCAGGTCCTCCCTGACCCGAAGTGGTAAGCAAGGCCTCTGATTGGAAGCTGTAGGAGCATGGAACCACCTCTTAATGGCTGTTGTTCCCCGGGTCCTCCCTGACCCGAAGTGGTAGCAAGGCCTCTGATTGGAAAGCTGTGAGGAGCATGGAACCACCTCTTAATGGCTGTTGTTCCCAGGTCCTCCCTGACCCGAAGTGGTAGCAAGGCCTCTGATTGTGAGGAGCATGGAACCACCTCTGAATGGCTGTTGTTCCCAGGTCCTCCCTGACCCGAAGTGGTAGCAAGACCTCTGATTGTGAGGAGCATGGAACCACCTCTTAATGGCTGTTGTTCCAAGGTCCTCCCAGGCCAGGTGGTAGCAAGGCCTCTGATTGTGAGGAGCATGGAACCACCTCTTAATGGCTGTTGTTTCAGGTCCTCCCTGACCCGAAGTGGTAGCAAGGCCTCTGATTGTGAGGAGCATGGAACCACCTCTTAATGGCTGTTGTTCCCAGGTCCTCCCTGACCCGAAGTGGTAGCAAGGCCTCTGATTGTGAGGAGCATGGAACCACCTCTTAATGGCTGTTGTTCCCAGGTCCTCCCTGACCCGAAGTGGTAGCAAGGCCTCTGATTGTGAGGAGCATGGAACCACCTCTTAATGGCTGTTGTTCCCAGGTCCTCCCTGACCCGAAGTGGTAGCAAGGCCTCTGATTGTGAGGGAGCATGGAACCACCTCTTAATGGCTGTTGTTCCCAGGTCCTCCCTGACCCGAAGTGGTAGCAAGGCCTCTGATTGTGAGGAGCATGGAACCACCTCTTAATGGCTGTTGTTCCCAGGTCCTCCCTGACCCGAAGTGGTAGCAAGGCCTCTGATTGTGAGGAGCATGGAACCACCTCTTAATGGCTGTTGTTCCCAGGTCCTCCCTGACCCGAAGTGGTAGCAAGGCCTCTGATTTAATGAGGGCATGGAACCACCTCTTAATGGCTGTTGTTCCCAGGTCCTCCCTGACCCAAAGAAGTGGTAGCAAGGCCTCTGATTGGAAAGTTGTGAGGAGCATGGAACCACCTCTTAATGGCTGTTGTTCCCAGGTCCTCCCTGACCCAAAGTGGTAGCAAGGCCTCTGGAGTTAGAGAGCTGGTGAGGAGCATGGAACCACCTCTTAATGGCTGTTGTTCCCAGGTCCTCCCTGACCCGAAGTGGTAGCAAGGCCTCTGATTGGAAAGTTGTGAGGAGCATGGAACCACCTCTTAATGGCTGTTGTTCCCAGGTCCTCCCTGACCCCAGTGGTAGCAAGGCCTCTGATTGGAAAGTTGTGAGGAGCATGGAACCACCTCTTAATGGCTGTTGTTCCCAGGTCCTCCCTGACCCACAGTGGTAGCAAGGCCTCTGATTGGAAAGTTGTGAGGAGCATGGAACCACCTCTTGTGGCTGTTGTTCCCAGGTCCTCCCTGACCCAGTGGTAGCAAGGCCTCTGATTGGAAAGTTGTGAGGAGCATGGAACCACCTCTTAATGGCTGTTGTTCCCAGGTCCTCCCTGACTGAAAGTGGTAGCAAGGCCACTGATTGGAAAGCTGTGAGGAGCATGGAACCACCTCTTAATGGCTTTGTTCCCAGGTCCTCCTGACCCAGAAGTGGTAGCAAAGGCCTCTGATTGGAAAGTTGTGAGGAGCATGGAACCACCTCTTAATGGCTGTTGTTCCCAGGTCCTCTGACCCGAAGTGGTAGCAAGGCCTCTGATTGGAAAGCTGTGAGGCATGGAACCACCTCTTAATGGCTGTTGTTCCCAGGTCCTCCCTGACCCAGTGGTAGCAAGGCCTCTGATTGGAAAGTTGTGAGGAGCATGGAACCACCTCTTAATGGCTGTTGTTCCCAGGTCCTCCCTGACCAGAAGTGGTAGCAAGGCCTCTGATTGGAAAGTTGTGAGTAGCATGGAGCCACCTCTTAATGGCTGTTGTTCCCCAGGTCCTCCCTGACCCGAAGTGGTAGCAAGGCCTCTGATTGGAAAGCTGTGAGGAGCATGGAACCACCTCTTAATGGCTGTTGTTCCCAGGTCCTCCCTGACCCGAAGTGGTAGCAAGGCCTCTGATTGGAAAGCTGTGAGGAGCATGGAACCACCTCTTAGCCAGCTGTTGTTCCCAGGTCCTCCCTGACCAAGTGGTAGCAAGGCCTCTGATTGTGAGGAGCATGGAACCACCTCTTAATGGCTGTTGTTCCCAGGTCCTCCCGGCCGAAGTGGTAGCAAGGCCTCTGATTGGAAAGTTGTGAGGAGCATGGAACCACCTCTTAATGGCTGTTGTTCCCAGGTCCTCCCTGACCCGGAAGAGTGGTAGCAAGGCCTCTGATTGGAAAGCTGTGAGGAGCATGGAACCACCTCTTAATGGCTGTTGTTCCCAGGTCCTCCCTGACCCGAAGTGGTAGCAAGGCCTCTGATTGGAAAGTTGTGAGGAGCATGGAACCACCTCTTAATGGCTGTTTGTTCCCAGGTCCTCTGACCCGAAGTGGTAGCAAGGCCTCTGATTGGAAAGTTGTGAGGAGCATGGAACCACCTCTTAATGGCTGTTGTTCCCAGGTCCTCCCTGACCCGAAGTGGTAGCAAGGCCTCTGATTGGAAAGTTGTGAGGAGCATGGAACCACCTCTTAATGGCTGTTGTTCCCAGGTCCTCCTGACCCGAAGTGGTAGCAAGGCCTCTAGGTTGACTGTGAGGAGCATGGAACCACCTCTTGTGGCTGTTGTTCCCAGGTCCTCCCTGACCCGAAGTGGTAGCAAGGCCTCTGATTGGAAAGTTGTAGGGAGCATGGAACCACCTCTTAGTGGCTGTTGTTCCCAGGTCCTCCCTGACCCGAAGTGGTAGCAAGGCCTCTGATTGGAAAGCTGTGAGGAGCATGGAACCACCTCTTAATGGCTGTTCCCAGGTCCTCCTGACCCGAAGTGGTAGCAAGGCCTCTGATTGAAAGTTGTGAGGAGCATGGAACCCTGCCTCTTGGCCAAGCTGTTGTTCCCAGGTCCTCCCTGACCCGAAGTGGTAGCAAGGCCTCTGATTGGAAAGTTGTGAGGAGCATGGAACCACCTCTTAATGGCTGTTGTTCCCAGGTCACTCCCCTGACCCAGTGGTAGCAAGGCCTCTGATTGGAAAGCTGTGAGGAGCATGGAACCACCTGTAATGGCTGTTGTTCCCAGGTCCTCCCTGACCCGAAGTGGTAGCAAGGCCTCTGATTGGAAAGCTGTGAGGAGCATGGAACCACCTCTTAATGGCTGTTGTTCCCAGGTCCTCCCTGACCCGAAGTGGTAGCAAGGCCTCTGATTGTGAGGAGCATGGAACCACCTCTGAATGGCTGTTGTTCCCAGGTCCTCCCTGACCCGAAGTGGTAGCAAGGCCTCTGATTGTGAGGAGCATGGAACCACCTCTTAATGGCTGTTGTTCCCAAGGTCCTCCTGACCCGAAGTGGTAGCAAGGCCTCTGATTGTTAGGAGCATGGAACCACTCTTAATGGCTGTTGTTTCCAGGGTCCTCCTGACCCAGAAGTGGTAGCAAGGCCTCTGATTGTGAGGAGCATGGAACCACCTCTTAATGGCTGTTGTTCCCAGGTCCTCCCTGACCCAAAGTGGTAGCAAGGCCTCTGATTGTGAGGAGCATGGAACCACCTCTTAATGGCTGTTGTTCCCAGGTCCTCCCTGACCCGAAGTGGTAGCAAGGCCACTGATTGTGAGGGCATGGAACCACCTCTTAATGGCTGTTGTTCCCAGGTCCTCCCTGACCCGAAGTGGTAGCAAGGCCTCTGATTGTGAGGAGCATGGAACCACCTCTTAATGGCTGTTGTTCCCAGGTCCTCCCTGGACCAGAGTGGTAGCAAGGCCTCTGATTGTGAGGAGCATGGAACCACCTCTTAATGGCTGTTGTTGCCAGGTCCTCCCTGACCCGAAGTGGTAGCAAGGCCTCTGATTGGAAAGTTGTGAGGAGTATGGAACCACCTCTTAATGGCTGTTGTTCCCAGGTCCTCCCTGACCCGAAGTGGTAGCAAGGCCTCTGATTGGAAAGCTGTGAGGAGCATGGAACCACCTCTTAATGGCTGTTGTTCCCAGGTCCTCCCTGACCCGAAGTGGTAGCAAGGCCTCTGATTGGAAAGTTGTGAGGAGCATGGAACCACCTCTTAATGGCTGTTGTTCCCAGGTCCTCCTGACCCGAAGTGGTAGCAAGGCCTCTGATTGGAAAGTTGTGAGGAGCATGGAACCACCTCTTAATGGCTGTTGTTCCCAGGTCCTCCCTGACCCGAAGTGGTAGCAAGGCCTCTGATTGGAAAGCTGTGAGGAGCATGGAACCACCTCTTAATGGCTGTTATTCCCAGGTCCTCCCTGACCCAGAAGTGGTGGAGCAAGGCCTCTGATTGGAAAGCTGTGAGGAGCATGGAACCACCTCTTAATGGCTGTTGTTCCCAGGTCCTCCCTGACCCGAAGTGGTAGCAAGGCTTCTGATTGGAAAGCTGTGAGGAGCATGGAACCACCTCTTAATGGCTGTTGTTCCCAGGTCCTCCCTGACCCGAAGTGGTAGCAAGGCCTCTGATTGGAAAGCTGTGAGGAGCATGGAACCACCTCTTAATGGCTGTTGTTCCCAGGTCCTCCCTGACCCGAAGTGGTAGCAAGGCCTCTGATTGGAAAGTTGTGAGGAGCATGGAACCACCTCTTAATGGCTGTTGTTCCCAGGTCCTCCCTGACCCGAAGTGGTAGCAAGGCCTCTGATTGGAAAGTTGTGAGGAGCATGGAACCACCTCTTAATGGCTGCTGTTCCCAGATCCTCCCTGACCCGAAGTGGTAGCAAGGCCTCTGATTGGAAAGTTGTGAGGAGCATGGAACCACCTCTTAATGGCTGTTGTTCCCAGGCCCTCCCTGACCCGAAGTGGTAGCAAGGCCTCTGATTGGAAAGCTGTGAGGAGCATGGAACCACCTCTTAATGGCTGTTGTTCCCAGGTCCTCCCTGACCCGAAGTGGTAGCAAGGCCTCTGATTGGAAAGTTGTGAGGAGCATGGAACCACCTCTTAATGGCTGTTGTTCCCAGGTCCTCCCTGACCCGAAGTGGTAGCAAGGCCTCTGATTGGAAAGCTGTGAGGAGCATGGAACCACCTCTTAATGGCTGTTGTTCCCAGGTCCTCCCTGACCCGAAGTGGTAGCAAGGCCTCTGATTGTGAGGAGCATGGAACCACCTCTTAATGGCTGTTGTTCCCAGGTCCTCCCTGACCCGAAGTGGTAGCAAGGCCTCTGATTGTGAGGAGCATGGAACCACCTCTTAATGGCTGTTGTTCCCAGGTCCTCCCTGACCCGAAGTGGTAGCAAGGCCTCTGATTGTGAGGAGCATGGAACCACCTCTTAATGGCTGTTGTTCCCAGGTCCTCCCTGACCCGAAGTGGTAGCAAGGCCTCTGATTGTGAGGAGCATGGAACCACCTCTTAATGGCTGTTGTTCCCAGGTCCTCCCTGACCCGAAGTGGTAGCAAGGCCTCTGATTGGAAAGCTGTGAGGAGCATGGAACCACCTCTTAATGGCTGTTATTCCCAGGTCCTCCCTGACCCGAAGTGGTAGCAAGGCCTCTGATTGGAAAGCTGTGAGGAGCATGGAACCACCTATTAATGGCTGTTGTTCCCAGGTCCTCCCTGACCCGAAGTGGTAGCAAGGCTTCTGATTGGAAAGCTGTGAGGAGCATGGAACCACCTCTTAATGGCTGTTGTTCCCAGGTCCTCCCTGACCCGAAGTGGTAGCAAGGCCTCTGATTGGAAAGTTGTGAGGAGCATGGAACCACCTCTTAATGGCTGTTGTTCCCAGGTCCTCCCTGACCCGAAGTGGTAGCAAGGCCTCTGATTGGAAAGTTGTGAGGAGCAAGGAACCACCTCTTAATGGCTGTTGTTCCCAGGTCCTCCCTGACCCGAAGTGGTAGCAAGGCCTCTGATTGGAAAGCTGTGAGGAGCATGGAACCACCTCTTAATGGCTGTTGTTCCCAGGTCCTCCCTGACCCGATGTGGTAGCAAGGCCTCTGATTGGAAAGCTGTGAGGAGCATGGAACCACCTCTTAATGGCTGTTGTTCCCAGGTCCTCCCTGACCCGAAGTGGTAGCAAGGCCTCTGATTGTGAGGAGCATGGAACCACCTCTGAATGGCTGTTGTTCCCAGGTCCTCCCTGACCCGAAGTGGTAGCAAGACCTCTGATTGTGAGGAGCATGGAACCACCTCTTAATGGCTGTTGTTCCCAGGTCCTCCCTGACCCGAATTGGTAGCAAGGCCTCTGATTGTGAGGAGCATGGAACCACCTCTAATGGCTGTTGTTCCCAGGTCCTCCCTGACCCTGAAGTGGTAGCAAGGCCTCTGATTGTGAGGAGCATGGAACCACCTCTTAATGGCTGTTGTTCCCAGGTCCTCCCTGACCCGAAGTGGTAGCAAGGCCTCTGATTGTGAGGAGCATGGAACCACCTCTTAATGGCTGTTGTTCCCAGGTCCTCCCTGACCCGAAGTGGTAGCAAGGCCTCTGATTGTGAGGAGCATGGAACCACCTCTTAATGGCTGTTGTTCCCAGGTCCTCCCTGACCGAAGGTGGAGCCTGATTGAGGAGCCCATGGACCCATAATGAACTGTGGTAGCAAGGTCCTCCCTGACCCTTGAAGTGGTAGGCAAGGCCTCTGGAATTGTGCCAGGAGCCATGGAACCACCTTAATGGCTGTTGTTCCCAGGTCCTCCCTGACCCGAAGTGGTAGCAAGGCTTCTGATTGTGAGGAGCATGGAACCACCTCTTAATGGCTTGTTGTTCCCAGGTCCTCCCTGACCCGAAGTGGTAGCAAGGCTTGATTGAAAGTTGTGAGGAGCATGGAACCACCTCTTAATGGCTGCTGTTCCCAGGTCCTCCCTGACCCGAAGTGGTAGCAAGGCCTCTGATTGGAAAGTTGTGAGGAGCATGGAACCACCTCTTAATGGCTGTTGTTCCCAGGTCCTCCCTGACCCGAAGTGGTAGCAAGGCCTCTGATTGGAAAGCTTGTGAGGAGCATGGAACCACCTCTTAATGGCTGTTGTTCCCAGGTCCTCCCTGACCCGAAGTGGTAGCAAGGCCTCTGATTGGAAAGTTGTGAGGAGCATGGAACCACCTCTTAATGGCTGCTGTTCCCAGGTCCTACCTGACCCGGGAAGTGGTAAGCAAGGCCACTGATTGGAAAGCTGTGAGGAGCATGGAACCACCTCTTAATGGCTGTTGTTCCCAGGTCCTCCTCTGACCCGAAGTGGTGCAGCAAGGCCTCTGATTGGAAAGTTGTGAGGAGCATGGAACCACCTCTTAATGGCTGTTGTTCCCAGGTCCTCCTGACCCGGGAAGTGGTAGCAAGGCCTCTGATTGGAAAGCTGTGAGGAGCATGGAACCACCCCAATGGCTGTTGTTCCAGGTCCTCCCTGACCCGAAGTGGTAGCAAGGCCTCTCTGATTGGAAAGTTGTGAGGGAGCATGGAACCACCTCTTAATGGCTGTTGTTCCCAGGTCCTCCTGACCCGAAGTGAGAAAAGGCCTCTGATTGGAAAGTTGTGAGTAGCATGGAACCACCTCTTAATGGCTGTTGTTCCCAGGTCCTCCTGACCCGAAGTGGTAGCAAGGCCTCTGATTGGAAAGCTGTGAGGAGCATGGAACCACCTCTTAATGGCTGTTGTTCCCAGGTCCTCCCTGACCCGAAGTGGTAGCAAGGCCTCTGATTGGAAAGCTGGGGAGGAGCATGGAACCACCTCTTAATGGCTGTTGTTCCCAGGTCCTCCTGACCCGAAGTGGTAGCAAGGCCTCTGATTGTGAGGAGCATGGAACCACCTCAATGGCTGTTGTTCCCAGGTCCTCCCTGACCTGAAGTGGTAGCAAGGCCTCCTGATTGGAAAGTTGTGAGGAGCATGGAACCACCTCTAATGGTTGTTGTTCCCAGGTCCTCCCTGACCCGAAGTGGTAGCAAGGCTCTGATTGGAAAGCTGAGGAGCATGGAACCACCTCTAATGGCTGTTGTTCCCAGGTCCTCCCTGACCCGAAGTGGTAGCAAGGCCTCTGATGCCAGGGAGGAGCATGGAACCACCTCTTAATGGTTGTTGTTCCCAGGTCCTCCCTGACCTGAAGTGGTAGCAAGGCCTCTGATTGGAAAGTTGTGGAGGAGCATGGAACCACCTCTTAATGGCTGTTGTTCCCAGGTCCTTCCTGAGCCAGTAGTAGCAAGGCCTCTGGATTGAAAGTTGTGAGGAGCATGGAACCACCTCTTAATGGTTAAGGTTCCCAGGTCCTCCTTGACCTGAAGTGGTAGCAAGGCCTCTCTGATTGGAAAGTTGGTAGGAGCATGGAACCACTTTTAATGGCTGTTGTTCCCAGGTCCTCCTTGACCCGAAGTGGTAGTAAGGCCTTCTGATTGTGAGGAGCATGGAACCACCTCTAATGGCTGTTGTTCCCAGGTCCTCCCTGACCCGAAGTGGTAGCAAGGCCTCTCTGATTGTGAGGAGCATGGAACCACCTCTTAATGGCTGTTGTTCCCAGGTCCTCCCTGACCCGAAGTGGTAGCAAGGCCTCTGATTGTGAGGAGCATGGAACCACCCTCTCTAATGGCTGTTGTTCCCAGGTCCTCCCTGACCCGAAGTGGTAGCAAGGCCTCTGATTGGAAAGTTGTGAGGAGCATGGAACCACCTCTTAATGGCTGTTGTTCCCAGGTCCTCCCTGACCCGAAGTGGTAGCAAGGCCTCTGATTGTGAGGAGCATGGAACCACCTCTTAATGGCTGCTGTTCCCAGGTCCTCCCTGACCTGAAGTGGTAGCAAGGCCTCTGATTGTGAGGAGCATGGAACCACCTCTTAATGGCTGTTGTTCCCAGGTCCTCCCTGACCCGAAGTGGTAGCAAGGCCTCTGATTGTGAGGAGCATGGAACCACCTCTTAATGGTTGTTCCCAGGTCCTCCTGACCCGAAGTGGTAGCAAGGCTTCTGATTGTGAGGAGCATGGAACCACCCTTAATGGCTGTTGTTCCCAGGTCCTCCCTGACCCGAAGTGGTAGCAAGGCCTCTGATTGGAAAGTTGTGGAGAGTATGGAACCACCTCTTAATGGCTGTTGTTCCCAGGTCCTCCTTGACCCGAAGTGGTAGCAAGGCCTCTGATTGGAAAGCTGTGAGGAGCATGGAACCACCCCTTAATGGCTGTTGTTCCCAGGTCCTCCTGACCCGAAGTGGTAGCAAGGCCTCTGATTGGAAAGCTGTGAGGAGCATGGAACCACCTCAATGGCTGTTGTTCCCAGGTCCTCCCTGACCCGAAGTGGTAGCAAGGCCTCTGATTGGAAAGTTGTGAGGAGCATGGAACCACCTCTAATGGCTGTTGTTCCCAGGTCCTACCTGACCCGGAAGTGGTAGTGCAAGGCCACTGATTGGAAAGCTGTGAGGAGCATGGAACCACCTCTTAATGGGCTGTTGCCCCCAGGTCCTCCCCCAATCTGAAGTGGTAGCAAGCACCTCTGATTGGAAAGTTGTGGAGTAGCATGGAACCACCTCTTAATGGCTGTTCCCAGGTCCCTCCTGGACCCGAAGTGGTAGCAAGGCCTCTGATTGGAAAGCTGTGAGGAGCATGGAACCACCTCTTAATGGCTGCTGTTCCCAGGTCCTCCCTGACCCGAAGTGGTAAAAGGCTTCTGATTGAAAGCAGAGGAGCATGGAACCACCTCTTAATGGTTGCTGTTCCCAGGTCCTCCCTGACCCGAAGTGTAGCAAGGCCTCTGATTGGAAAGTTGTGAGTAGCATGGAACCACCTCTAATGGCTGCTGTTCCCAGGTCCTCCTTGACCTGGAAGTGGTAGCAAGGCCTCTGATTGGAAAGCTGTGAGGAGCATGGAACCACCTCTTAATGGTTGTTGTTCCTGTCCTCCCTGACCCGAAGTGGTAGCAAGGCCTCTGATTGGAAAGTTGTGAGGAGCATGGAACCACCTCTAATGGCTGCTGTTCCCAGGTCCTCCCTGACCTGAAGTGGTAGAAAAGGGGCCTCTGATTGTGAGGAGTATGGAACCACCTCTTAATGGCTGTTGTTCCCAGGTCCTCCCTGACCTGAAGTGGTAGCAAGGCTCTGATTGGAAAGTTGTGAGGAGCATGGAACCACCTCTTAATGGCTGTTGTTCCCAGGTCCTCCCTGACCAGAAGTGGTAGCAAGGCCTCTTGATTGGAAAGCTGTGAGGAGCATGGAACCACCTCTTAATGGCTGTTGTTCCCAGGTCCTCCCTGACCCGAAGTGGTAGCAAGGCCTCTGATTGGAAAGTTGTGAGGAGCATGGAACCACTCCAATGGCTGTTGTTCCCAGGTCCTCCCTGACCCGAAGTGGTAGCAAGGCCTCTGATTGGAAAGTTGTGAGGAGCATGGAACCACCTCTTAATGGCTGTTGTTCCCAGGTCCCTTTCCTGAGCCGAAGTAGTAGCAAGGCCTCTGATTGGAAAGTTAGAGAGCATGGAACCACCCCAATGGCTGTTGTTCCCAGGTCTTCCCTGACCCGAAGTGGTAGCAAGGCCTCTGGATTGGAAAGTTGTGAGGAGCAGGAACCACCTCTTAATGGCTGTTGTTCCCAGGTCCTCCCTGACCCGAAGTGGTAGCAAGGCCTCTGATTGTGAGGAGCATGGAACCACCTCTTAATGGCTGTTGTTCCCAGGTCCCTCCCTGACCCGGGAAGTGGTAGCAAGGCGGCCTCTGATTGTGAGGAGCATGGAACCACCTCTAATGGCTGTTCCCAGGTCCTCCTGACCCGAAGTGGTAGCAAGGCCTCTGATTGTGAGGAGCATGGAACCACCTCTTAATGGCTGGGTTGTTCCCAGGTCCTCCCTGACCTGAAGTGGTAGCAAGGCCTTCTGATTGGAAAGTTGGGGAGGAGCATGGAACCACCTCTTAATGGCTGTTGTTCCCAGGTCCTCCTGACCCGAAGTGGTAGCAAGGCTCTGGATTGTGAGGGAGCATGGAACCACCTCTAATGGCTGTTGTTCCCAGGTCCTCCTGACCCGAAGTGGTAGCAAGGCCTCTGATTAGAGGAAGGCGGGAAACCACCTCTTAATGGCTGTTGTTCCCAGGTCCTCCCTGACCCGGGAAGTGGTAGCAAGGCCTCTGATTGTGGTGAGCATGAACCACCTCTTAATGGTTGTTGTTCCCAGGTCCTCCTGACCCGAAGTGGTAGCAAGGCTTCTGATTGTGAGGAGCATGGAACCACCTCTTAATGGCTGTTGTTCCCAGGTCCTCCCTGACCCGGAAGTGGTAAGGCCTCTGATTGGAAAGTTGTGAGGAGCATGGAACCACCCTCTTAATGGTTGTTGTTCCCAGGTCCCCTCCCCGACCCGAAGTGGTGGCAAGGCCTCTGATTGGAAAGTTGTGAGGAGCATGGAACCACCTCTTAATGGCTGTTGTTCCCAGGTCCCTCCCTGACCTGGAAGTGGTAGCAAGGTCTCTGATTGGAAAGTTGTGAGGAGCATGGAACCACCTCTTAATGGCTGTTGTTCCCAGGTCCTCCCTGACCCGAAGTGGTAGCAAGGCCTCTGATTGGAAAGTCAGGAGGAGCATGGAACCACCTCTAATGGCTGTTGTTCCCAGGTCCTACCTGACCTGAAGTGGTAGCAAGGCCAATTACTGGGAAAGCTGTGAGGAGCATGGAACCACCTCTTAATGGTTGTTGTTCCCAGGTCCTCCTGACCCGGAAGTGGTAGCAAGGCCTCTGATTGGAAAGTTGTGAGGAGCATGGAACCACCTCAATGGCTGCTGTTCCCAGGTCCTCCCTGACCCGAAGTGGTAAGGCCTCTGAATTGGAAAGCTGGTGAGGAGCAATGGAACCACCTCTTAATGGCTGTTGTTCCCAGGTTCCCTCCTGGAAACCTAAAGTTGGCAAGGCCTCTGATTGGTGAGGAGCATGGAACCACCTCTTAATGGCTTGTTGTTCCCAGGTCCTCCCTGTTCCCGAAAGTGGTAGCAAGGCCTCTGATTGGAAAGCTTGTGAGGAGCATGGAACCACCTCTTAATGGCTGTTGTTCCCAGGTCCTCCCTGACCCTGAAAGTGGTAGCAAGGCCTCCTGATTGGAAAGCTTGGTGAGGAGCATGGAACCACCTCTTAATGGCTGTTGTTCCCAGGTCCTCCCTGACCCGAAGTGGTAGCAAGGCCTCTGGATTGGAAAGTTGTGAGGAGCATGGAACCACCTCTTAATGGCTGTTGTTCCCAGGGTCCTTCCCTGAGCCCTGAAGTAGGTAGCAAGGCCTCTGATTGGAAAAGTTGGTGAGGAAGCCATTGGAACCACCTCTTAATGGCTGCTTGTTCCCAGGTCCTTCCTGACCCGCCGAAGTAGGTAGCAAGGCCTCTGATTGGAAAGTTGTGAGGAGCATGGAACCACCTTCTTCTGGTCCCCTGACCCGAAGTTGGTTAGCCCAAGGCCTCCTGATTGGAAAGTTGTGAGGAGCCCATGGAACCCACCTCTTAATGCCAAGTTGTTCCCAGGTCCTCCCTGACCCGAAGTGGTAGCAAGGCCTCTGATTGTGAGGAGCATGGAACCACCTCTTAATGGCTGTTGTTCCCAAAGGTCCTCCCTGACCCGAAGTGGTAGCAAGGCCTCTGATTTGTGAGGAGCATGGAACCACCTCTTAATGGCTGTTGTTCCCAGGAGTCCTCCCTGACCCGAAGTGGGGGTAAGCAAGGCCTCTGATTGTGAGGAGCATGGAACCACCTCTTAATGGCTTGCTTGTTCCCAGGGTCCTCCCTGACCCGAAGTGGTAGCAAGGGCCTCTGATTGTGAGGAGCATGGAACCACCTCTTAATGGCTGTTTGTTCCCTGCAGGTCCTCCCTGACCCGAAAGTGGTAGCAAGGCCTCTGATTGGAAAGAGCTGTGAGGGAGCATGGAACCACCTCTTGAATGGCTTGCTTATTCCCAGGTCCTCCCTGACCCTGAAGGTGGTAACGAGGCCTCTGATTTGGAAAGCTTGGTGAAGGAGCATGGAACCACCTATTAATGGCTGTTGTTCCCAGGTCCTCCCTGACCCGAAGTGGTAGCAAGGTTTCTGATTGGAAAGCTGTGAGGAGCATGGAACCACCTCTTAATGGCTGTTGTTCCCAGGTCCTCCCTGACCCGAAGTGGTAGCAAGGCCTCTGATTGGAAAGCTGTGAGGAGCATGGAACCACCTCTTAATGGCTGTTGTTCCCAGGTCCTCCCTGACCCGAAGTGGTAGCAAGGCCTCTGATTGGAAAGTTGTGAGGAGCATGGAACCACCTCTTAATGGCTGTTGTTCCCAGGTCCTCCCTGACCCGAAGTGGTAGCAAGGCCTCTGATTGGAAAGTTGTGAGGAGCATGGAACCACCTCTTAATGGCTGTTGTTCCCAGGTCCTCCCTGACCCGAAGTGGTAGCAAGGCCTCTGATTGGAAAGTTGTGAGGAGCATGGAACCACCTCTTAATGGCTGTTGTTCCCAGGTCCTCCCTGACCCGAAGTGGTAGCAAGGCCTCCGATTGGAAAGCTGTGAGGAGCATGGAACCACCTCTTAATGGCTGTTGTTCCCAGGTCCTCCCTGACCCGAAGTGGTAGCAAGGCCTCTGATTGGAAAGCTGTGAGGAGCATGGAACCACCTCTTAATGGCTGTTGTTCCCAGGTCCTACCTGACCCGAAGTGGTAGCAAGTCCTCTGATTGGAAAGTTGTGAGGAGCATGGAACCACCTCTTAATGGCTGTTGTTCCCAGGTCCTCCCTGAACCGAAGTGGTAGCAAGGCCTCTCATTGGAAAGTTGTGAGGAGCATGGAACCACCTCTTAATGGCTGTTGTTCCCAGGTCCTCCCTGACCCGAAGTGGTAGCAAGGCCTCTGATTGGAAAGCTGTGAGGAGCATGGAACCACCTCTTAATGGCTGTTGTTCCCAGGTCCTCCCTGACCCGAAGTGGTAGCAAGGCCTCTGATTGTGAGGAGCATGGAACCACCTCTTAATGGCTGTTGTTCCCAGGTCCTCCCTGACCCGAAGTGGTAGCAAGGCCTCTGATTGTGAGGAGCATGGAACCACCTCTTAATGGCTGTTGTTCCCAGGTCCTCCCTGACCCGAAGTGGTAGCAAGGCCTCTGATTGTGAGGAGCATGGAACCACCTCTTAATGGCTGTTGTTCCCAGGTCCTCCCTGACCCGAAGTGGTAGCAAGGCCTCTGATTGTGAGGAGCATGGAACCACCTCTTAATGGCTGTTGTTCCCAGGTCCTCCCTGACCCGAAGTGGTAGCAAGGCCTCTGATTGTGAGGAGCATGGAACCACCTCTTAATGGCTGTTGTTCCCAGGTCCTCCCTGACCCGAAGTGGTAGCAAGGCCTCTGATTGTGAGGAGCATGGAACCACCTCTTAATGGCTGTTGTTCCCAGGTCCTCCCTGACCCGAAGTGGTAGCAAGGCCTCTGATTGTGAGGAGCATGGAACCACCTCTTAATGGCTGTTGTTCCCAGGTCCTCCCTGACCCGAAGTGGTAGCAAGGCCTCTGATTGGAAAGTTGTGAGGAGCATGGAACCACCTCTTAATGGCTGTTGTTCCCAGGTCCTCCCTGACCCGAAGTGGTAGCAAGGCCTCTGATTGGAAAGCTGTGAGGAGCATGGAACCACCTCTTAATGGCTGTTGTTCCCAGGTCCTCCCTGACCCGAAGTGGTAGCAAGGCCTCTGATTGGAAAGTTGTGAGGAGCATGGAACCACCTCTTAATGGCTGTTGTTCCCAGGTCCTCCCTGACCCGAAGTGGTAGCAAGGCCTCTGATTGGAAAGTTGTGAGGAGCATGGAACCACCTCTTAATGGCTGTTGTTCCCAGGTCCTCCCTGACCCGAAGTGGTAGCAAGGCCTCTGATTGGAAAGTTGTGAGGAGCATGGAACCACCTCTTAATGGCTGTTGTTCCCAGGTCCTCCCTGACCCGAAGTGGTAGCAAGGCCACTGATTGGAAAGCTGTGAGGAGCATGGAACCACCTCTTAATGGCTGTTGTTCCCAGGTCCTCCCTGACCCGAAGTGGTAGCAAGGCCTCTGATTGGAAAGTTGTGAGGAGCATGGAACCACCTCTTAATGGCTGTTGTTCCCAGGTCCTCCCTGACCCGAAGTGGTAGCAAGGCCTCTGATTGGAAAGCTGTGAGGAGCATGGAACCACCTCTTAATGGCTGTTGTTCCCAGGTCCTCCCTGACCCGAAGTGGTAGCAAGGCCTCTGATTGGAAAGTTGTGAGGAGCATGGAACCACCACTTAATGGCTGTTGTTCCCAGGTCCTCCCTGACCCGAAGTGGTAGCAAGGCCTCTGATTGGAAAGTTGTGAGTAGCATGGAACCACCCCTCTAATGGCTGTTGTTCCCAGGTCCTCCCTGACCCGGAAGGTAGCAAGGCCTCTGATTGGAAAGCTGTGAGGAGCATGGAACCACCTCTTAATGGTTGTTGTTCCCAGGTCCTCCCTGACCCGAAGTGGTAGCAAGGCCTCTGATTGGAAAGGAGGGAGCATGGAACCACCTCTAATGGCTGTTGCTCCCAGGTCCTCCCTGACCTGAAGTGGTAGCAAGGCCTCTGATTGTGAGGAGCATGGAACCACCTCTTAATGGCTGTTGTTCCCAGGTCCTCCCTGACCCGAAGTGGTAGCAAGGCCTCTGATTGGAAAGTTGTGAGGAGCATGGAACCACCTCTTAATGGCTGTTGTTCCCAGGTCCTCCCTGACCCGAAGTGGTAGCAAGGCCTCTGATTGGAAAGCTGTGAGGAGCATGGAACCACCTCTGTGGCTGTTGTTCCCAGGTCCTCCCTGACCCGAAGTGGTAGCAAGGCCTCTGATTGGAAAGTTGTGAGGAGCATGGAACCACCTCTTAATGGCTGTTGTTCCCAGGTCCTCCCTGAACCGGAAGTGGTAGCAAGGCCTCTGATTGGAAAGTTGTGAGGAGCATGGAACCACCTCTTAATGGCTGTTGTTCCCAGGTCCTCCCTGACCCGAAGTGGTAGCAAGGCCTCTGATTGGAAAGCGTGAGGAGCATGGAACCACCTCTTAATGGCTGTTGTTCCCAGGTCCTCCCTGACCCGAAGTGGTAGCAAGGCTCTGATTGAAAGCTGTGAGGAGCATGGAACCACCTCTTAATGGCTGCTGGTTCCCAGGTCCTCCCTGACCCGAAGTGGTAGCAAGGCCTCTGATTGTGAGGAGCATGGAACCACCTCTTAATGGCTGTTGTTCCCAGGTCCTCCCTGACCCGAAGGTGGCAAAGGCCTCTGATTGTGAGGAGCATGGAACCACCTCTTAATGGCTGTTGTCTCTGGGTGTCCTCCCTGACCCGAAGTGGTAGTAAGGCCTTCGATTGTTAGGAGCATGGAACCACCTTCTAATGGCTGTTGTTTCCAGGTCCTCCCTGACCTGAAGTGGTAGCAAGGCCTCTGATTGTGAGGAGCATGGAACCACCTCTGTCGGCTGTTGTTCCCAGGTCCTCCCTGACCCGAAGTGGTAGCAAGGCTCTTGATTGTGAGGAGCATGGAACCACCTCTTAATGGCTGTTGTTCCCAGGTCCTCCCTGACCCGAAGTGGTAGCAAGGCCTCTGATTGTGAGGAGCATGGAACCACCTCTTAATGGCTGCTGTTCCCAGGTCCTCCCTGACCCGAAGTGGTAGCAAGGCCTCTGATTGTGAGGAGCATGGAACCACCTCTTAATGGCTGTTGTTCCCAGGTCCTCCCTGACCCGAAGTGGTAGCAAGGCCTCTGATTGCTCAGAGGGAGCATGGAACCACCTCTTAATGGTTGTTGTTCCCAGGTCCTCCCTGACCCGAAGTGGTAGCAAGGCCTCTGATTGTGAGGAGCATGGAACCACCTCTTAATGGCTGTTGTTCCCAGGTCCTCCCTGACCCGAAGTGGTAGCAAGGCCTCTGATTGTGAGGAGCATGGAACCACCTCTTAATGGCTGCTGTTCCCAGGTCCTCCCTGACCCGAAGTGGTAGCAAGGCCTCTGATTGTGAGGAGCATGGAACCACCTCTTAATGGCTGTTGTTCCCAGGTCCTCCCTGACCCCGAAGTGGTAGCAAGGCCTCTGATTGTGAGGAGCATGGAACCACCTCTTAATGGCTGTTGTTGCCAGGTCCTCCCTGACCCGAAGTGGCAAGGCCTCTGATTGGAAGTTGTGAGGAGCATGGAACCACCTCTTAATGGCTGTTGTTCCCAGGTCCTCCCTGACCTCGAAGTGGTAGCAAGGCCTCTGATTGGAAAGCTGTGAGGAGCATGGAACCACCTCTTAATGGTTGTTGTTCCCAGGTCCTCCTGACCCGAAGTGGTAGCAAGGCCTCTGATTGGAAAGTTGTGAGGAGCATGGAACCACCTCTTAATGGCTGTTGTTCCCAGGTCCTCCCTGACCCGAAGTGGTAGCAAGGCCTCTGATTGGAAAGTTGTGAGGAGCATGGAACCACCTCTTAATGGCTGCTGTTCCCAGGTCCTCCCTGACCCGAAGTGGTAGCAAGGCCTCTGATTGGAAAGTTGTGAGGAGCATGGAACCACCTCTTAATGGCTGTTGTTGCCAGGCCCTCCCTGACCCGAAGTGGTAGCAAGGCCTCTGATTGGAAAGCTGTGAGGAGCATGGAACCACCTCTTAATGGCTGTTGTTCCCAGGTCCTCCCTGACCCGAAGTGGTAGCAAGGCCTCTGATTGGAAAGTTGTGAGGAGCATGGAACCACCTCTTAATGGCTGTTGTTCCCAGGTCCTCCCTGACCCGAAGTGGTAGCAAGGCCTCTGATTGGAAAGCTGTGAGGAGCATGGAACCACCTCTTAATGGCTGTTGTTCCCAGGTCCTCCCTGACCCGAAGTGGTAGCAAGGCCTCTGATTGTGAGGAGCATGGAACCACCTCTTAATGGCTGTTGTTCCCAGGTCCTCCCTGACCCGAAGTGGTAGCAAGGCCTCTGATTGTGAGGAGCATGGAACCACCTCTTAATGGCTGTTGTTCCCAGGTCCTCCCTGACCCGAAGTGGTAGCAAGGCCTCTGATTGGAAAGTTGTGAGGAGCATGGAACCACCTCTTAATGGCTGTTGTTCCCAGGTCCTCCCTGACCCGAAGTGGTAGCAAGGCCTCTGATTGGAAAGCTGTGAGGAGCATGGAACCACCTCTTAATGGCTGTTGTTCCCAGGTCCTCCCTGACCCGAAGTGGTAGCAAGGCCTCTGATTGGAAAGTTGTGAGGAGCATGGAACCACCTCTTAATGGCTGTTGTTCCCAGGTCCTCCCTGACCCGAAGTGGTAGCAAGGCCTCTGATTGGAAAGTTGTGAGGAGCATGGAACCACCTCTTAATGGCTGTTGTTCCCAGGTCCTCCCTGACCCGAAGTGGTAACAAGGCCTCTGATTGGAAAGCTGTGAGGAGCATGGAACCACCTCTTAATGGCTGTTATTCCCAGGTCCTCCCTGACCCGAAGTGGTAGCAAGGCCTCTGATTGGAAAGCTGTGAGGAGCATGGAACCACCTCTTAATGGCTGTTGTTCCCAGGTCCTCCCTGACCCGAAGTGGTAGCAAGGCTTCTGATTGGAAAGCTGTGAGGAGCATGGAACCACCTCTTAATGGCTGTTGTTCCCAGGTCCTCCCTGACCCGAAGTGGTAGCAAGGCCTCTGATTGGAAAGTTGTGAGGAGCATGGAACCACCTCTTAAAGGCTGTTGTTCCCAGGTCCTCCCTGACCCGAAGTGGTAGCAAGGCCTCTGATTGGAAAGTTGTGAGGAGCATGGAACCACCTCTTAATGGCTGTTGTTCCCAGGTCCTCCCTGACCCGAAGTGGTAGCAAGGCCTCTGATTGGAAAGTTGTGAGGAGCATGGAACCACCTCTTAATGGCTGTTGTTCCCAGGTCCTCCCTGACCCGAAGTGGTAGCAAGGCCTCTGATTGTGAGGAGCATGGAACCACCTCTTAATGGCTGTTGTTCCCAGGTCCTCCCTGACCCGAAGTGGTAGCAAGGCCTCTGATTGTGAGGAGCATGGAACCACCTCTTAATGGCTGTTGTTCCCAGGTCCTCCCTGACCCGAAGTGGTAGCAAGGCCTCTGATTGGAAAGTTGTGAGGAGCATGGAACCACCTCTTAATGGCTGTTGTTCCCAGGTCCTCACTGACCCGAAGTGGTAGCAAGGCCTCTGATTGGAAAGCTGTGAGGAGCACGGAACCACCTCTTAATGGCTGTTGTTCCCAGGTCCTCCCTGACCCGAAGTGGTAGCAAGGCCTCTGATTGGAAAGTTGTGAGGAGCATGGAACCACCTCTTAATGGCTGTTGTTCCCAGGTCCTCCCTGACCCGAAGTGGTAGCAAGGCCTCTGATTGGAAAGTTGTGAGGAGCATGGAACCACCTCTTAATGGCTGCTGTTCCCAGGTCCTCCCTGACCCGAAGTGGTAGCAAGGCCTCTGATTGGAAAGCTGTGAGGAGCATGGAACCACCTCTTAATGGCTGTTATTCCCAGGTCCTCCCTGACCCGAAGTGGTAGCAAGGCCTCTGATTGGAAAGCTGTGAGGAGCATGGAACCACCTCTTAATGGCTGTTGTTCCCAGGTCCTCCCTGACCCGAAGTGGTAGCAAGGCTTCTGATTGGAAAGCTGTGAGGAGCATGGAACCACCTCTTAATGGCTGTTGTTCCCAGGTCCTCCCTGACCCGAAGTGGTAGCAAGGCCTCTGATTGGAAAGCTGTGAGGAGCATGGAACCACCTCTTAATGGCTGTTGTTCGCAGGTCCTCCCTGACCCGAAGTGGTAGCAAGGCCTCTGATTGGAAAGTTGTGAGGAGCATGGAACCACCTCTTAATGGCTGTTGTTCCCAGGTCCTCCCTGACCCGAAGTGGTAGCAAGGCCTCTGATTGGAAAGTTGTGAGGAGCATGGAACCACCTCTTAATGGCTGTTGTTCCCAGGTCCTCCCTGACCCGAAGTGGTAGCAAGGCCTCTGATTGGAAAGTTGTGAGGAGCATGGAACCACCTCTTAATGGCTGTTGTTCGCAGGTCCTCCCTGACCCGAAGTGGTAGCAAGGCCTCTGATTGGAAAGCTGTGAGGAGCATGGAACCACCTCTTAATGGCTGTTGTTCCCAGGTCCTCCCTGACCCGAAGTGGTAGCAAGGCCTCTGATTGGAAAGTTGTGAGGAGCATGGAACCACCTCTTAATGGCTGTTGTTCCCAGGTCCTCCCTGACCCGAAGTGGTAGCAAGGCCTCTGATTGGAAAGCTGTGAGGAGCATGGAACCACCTCTTAATGGCTGTTGTTCCCAGGTCCTCCCTGACCCGAAGTGGTAGCAAGGCCTCTGATTGGAAAGCTGTGAGGAGCATGGAACCACCTCTTAATGGCTGTTGTTCCCAGGTCCTCCCTGACCCGAAGTGGTAGCAAGGCCTCTGATTGGAAAGTTGTGAGGAGCATGGAACCACCTCTTAATGGCTGTTGTTCCCAGGTCCTCCCTGACCCGAAGTGGTAGCAAGGCCTCTGATTGGAAAGTTGTGAGGAGCATGGAACCACCTCTTAATGGCTGTTGTTCCCAGGTCCTCCCTGACCCGAAGTGGTAGCAAGGCCTCTGATTGGGAAGTTGTGAGGAGCATGGAACCACCTCTTAATGGCTGTTGTTCCCAGGTCCTCCCTGACCCGGAGTGTTAGGACCTGTTAGGGTCCCAGCTATGGGCAAACAGTTAACCCCCAAACTGAGGTCAAAACACTATGAAAGTATAAAAATACACTTTTATAAAAATTTATACATAAAAATAGATTTTTACAAAAAATATACATTTTTGAAGGAAAACTATTACCAACAATACGTTTTTGAAGGAAAAATTATTGACATAACACATTTTTGAAAGAAAAAAATTATTTTCAGCAAAACTGTTGTATCGTGGAATGAAGACATACACAGAGAAATGTATAGATAAACTATTTTATTAAAAGAATGGTACAACCAAGATGTTATATACAATATTTACAGTCTCTCGCAGTAGTAGGTGTTACTTCCCGAAGTCCGTGATAATGACAAGCGCACATTGTCTTTTATACATCCGGGCGACCAGATGTCACATGGTACGAGCCAGGACACAACGAAAACATTTTTGAATACAAAACTAGAAGACATTTCCAGTTTTCTAAAATAAAAAAGAATAAAAACAAAAAAATTTCATTAAAATCTGACTAAATCAACCTTCTCACTATAACCGAACGTTAAAAAAAAAATACCTTAAAACCCCACCTTTTTGGCATTCAATAACCCACAGAGGTTGATCTATCTATCTAAACTTATTTATAAATGAAACTTTGTCTGTGTGTGTGTGTGTGTGTGTGTGTGTGTGTGTGTGTGTGAATCCGTTACCTATAGACTCCGAAACGGCTGAACCGATTTTCTTGAAAATTTACACAGTTGTACTATAAGCGTCTGCGAGTGTTCTTAGCTAGGTTTTATGTCGAGGTACTCCCAATAAATATCGAAAATCGATAATCGAAAAAATCGGGTTATAGAAGGAGTGGTCCGATTTTAATCAAATTTGATACACTCATAGACAAAGACATAAGAAAAGATATTCAGAAATTTCAAGGTTGCAGTTCTTACAATAGTGCAGAAAATCGGTTATATATATATATATATATAGTGTAATGGTTGTTTCAATGTTTTTATAAATTCATAGTATCACTACACAAACATTTTCATGTTTCGAAGCCAGCCCATTATGTTGTTGGTGTCATCCTCAGGTGATTTTTTAGAAATGAGAATTATCTAATTGAAAAGCCAGTTTATTTGTGTTGGATTTGTTTTGTTTTTTGGGGGGTGTTAGAGGGGTTGGTCTGTATTTTGAGTTCTGTTGACCTTTTTAAGGTCTTAGGGTTAAGTGCTTGTTGGTGGCTGAGTTCAGGATAGGTTAATCTATTAATCTTGTGCGGGCTGAGGCTACTGGCGCCTTGAGTGTTGTTATTTGGTTGAGGGGTTGGTAGGTGTTGTTTTGTTTTAGGTATATATATATATATAAGGCAAGATGTTTGTGTGTGTGTCTGTTTATCTGTCTGTATGCCCTTTATACAAATCCACAATTTTTATCCGATTCGCACCAAACTTCACACAAATATTATTTACGCAGAGTCTGAGCTCCAGGACCATGAATTAGTTTTAAAGCTTTCATTACACCCGAGCAACGCCGGGCTATACTGCTAGTATGCTATTAAACAAGACTCAAATTCAAACTCATGTCATCATTCTCCGACGAGTTTAGTTCCTTGGTGCCCTCTCTTCACGAATTTACTCAAACTACTAGAGTGGATGTGCGTTATGGTACAGTGGATATCGGCTCGGAACGAGAAACCGGGTAGCCGAGTTCGAATTCCAGTTGAATCCATTGTATTCACTTACGCGCAAATACCCTTGTGAAAGGTATTAATCCGTCTCTTCCTTCCAGTTATGGGTTAAATAGCAGGACAGATTGGGTTCTATAGCCTTGGTCGGCAACCAGTCTACCGCAGAAAGCAATGGCAACCTACTGCGGGATAATCTTCTGCCCAGTCAGTCATGTCTCTTTCGAGACATGATCGCCCGAGCGTGTATCACGTATGGCACTTAACTGACTGACTGAATATAATAGCTGAACATATGATTAAGGTCTCTACTGGGCATAAAGTGGGGGATCAGTTTTATATTGTTATGAAGTAATAAACTGATCCCCCATTAATTAATACATAATAATATAATACATCTCTTCTCCCTCTTGTTATGAGTTAAATAAAAGGACAGATTGGATTCTATAGCCTTGGTCGGCAACCAGTCTACCGCAGAAAGCAATGGCAACCTACTGCGGGATAATCTTCTGCCCAGTCAGTCATGTCTCTTTCGAGACATGATCGCCCAAACGTGTATCACGTATGGCACTTTAACTGACTGACTAGAGTGGCAACGTCCTACTATTTTACAGTCAAAACGGTCAAATGTAGCCGTCATTTCTACTCCATCAGCTTCTTTTCTCGCACTTCCTTCCGTATACTTGCTTCCTGGATATTTACAATGTCCACGAGTTTAAGTGAAACGTCAATTGCCATTTCTTATCGCCTTGACTCTCATCCTTTTTTTATTTTTTTTTTTTAATCATATCACCCCGAGCAAGGCGGTAAGATCACTGGTGTGCAGGGAGCTACATAAGAGTGAATAGATTGGAAAAGAAAAAGCCAGAAACCACGTCCTAAACAGGGAACAAGGGATGAGCCTCTACACCTGTTCAATAGACGTGGGTGGAGTGTGAACCGGGCGATAGTTCAGTCTATCCTTTCCACTACACCCTCTGTATCTTGTTCTTCCCCCAATTTCGCTCTACTCTCACGAAACTCCCTTCACACCAGTATTCTAAACCTTCTCGTATTCATTTTCTGACATCCCCTGTAACTTGTCCCTCTTTTCGCTCCTCTCATATAGCCCCTTGCGCACCAGTGGCAGTACTGCCTTGCTTGAGGTGAAACGATTATAAATAATGTCCCTGAATATGTTTAATTGTTGAGGTGATTTGCGAAATAAAATCAAGTTGATTCAATTCTCTCGGTGAGTATTTACTTGAATTAGAATTCAATGCATAAATTAAAGATTTGTGATCAGCGAAAATCACAAAGTCTCTGCCTTCTAATAAATACTGATACTTTCTCACAGCTAAAAATATAGCTAAAAGTTGTCTGGAGAAAGTGTGGTAATTCCTTTCAGCTGGAGTCATTTTAGAAAAAAAATGAAATAGACTGAGAGATATTGTCCCTTACTTGGTGTTAAACTATCGCCCGGTTCACACTCCACCCCGTCTATTGAACAGGTGTAGAGGCTCATCCCTTGTTCCCTGTTTAGGATGTGGCTTCCGGCTTTCTCTTTTCCAATCTGTTCACTTCTTTTTTTTTTCAATTGGAGTAGATAGACTGAACTATCGCCAGGTTCACACTCCACCCACGTCTATTGAACAGGTGTAGAGGCTCATCCCTTGATCCCTGTTTAGGATGTGGTTTCCGGCTTTCTCTTTTCCAATCTTTTCACTTCTTTTTTTTTTCTATTGGAGTAGAGAGACTAAACTATCGCCCGGTTCAAACTCCACCCACGTCTATTGAACAGGTGTAGAGACTCATCCCTTGTTCCCTGTTTAGGATGTGGTTTCCGGCTTTCTCTTTTCCAATCTTTTCACTTCTTTTTTTTTTTCAATTGGAGTAGATAGACTAAACTATCGCCCGGTTCAAACTCCACCCACGTCTATTGAACAGGTGTAGAGGCTCATCCCTTGTTCCTTGTTTAGGACGTGGTTTCCGGCTTTTTCTTTTCCAATCTATTCACTCTTACGTAGCCCCCTGCACACCAGTGGTCTTACCGCCTTGCTCGGGGTGATATGATTAAAACAAAAATGGCACCCAACTACTACTACACTATCATCAGTTGTTAATGTCAATTTGATGTTGCCATCATTACGCAGATAACTTAGTTTAGCGAAATTCAATAAAGCCTTTTTTCACATTTTCTACTACTTGAGTTTGTTCGTCATTTAATTTGATTTTTTATTCTTTCCTTTTAATAAGTAGGTGAGTGGTAATAAAATGTCTGAACAATTAATAATATAATTTCTGTCGAAATCGATAAATCCAATGAACCGACTGAGTTGTCACGTCGAAGTCGGCGTTGGTAAATTGAAAATAGCGTTAAACTTATCTTGAACAGGTGTGATTCCTTCTTGCGAAAGTGTATGTCCTAAAATGTTTCATTGTCGGACTCCAATGAGACATTTCTCTGGATTATAATTAGGTGTGATTATTGTGACACGATAACTAGGCATATATGTATTTTATTATAATAGATTAAAATAGAAAATAGATTAGAATAGAAAATAGTTTAAAAACATATTTAACAAAAGTGAAAAAGAAGAGGAAAAAAATAAATAAATAAACGCTTTTTCTTTTATGAAGAAAATTGTGGAAGAGACAAGAGTATCCGATTACTGTTTTCAAATCCTACCACTCTTCCGGTAAATATTTGACTCAGTGATTTAATGTGATAAAGAGATAAAGTTCAGCAGATAGGTTTTCGAATGACCCGGTCAAAGGCTGTCCTTTACTGTATCTTGACCACACATTAAGAATTTTCCGGCGGAAGCTTTATTAAGATAAAAAAAAAGATAACTGAAATTTCAGAATTACAGTCGCCAATGTTTGTCACCGGTGGTCTAAAGCATTTTAGGATTTCTGGATTCATTTAAATAAATAGAAGTCAGTTAAGTGAAGGGGAGTCCGCCGGGTGCGAGCTTGAAGTAAGAATCTCCGTTCATCTTGTTTCGTTCAGTTCGGATTTGTTGATCTCCATTAATTAGAGTTAGAGCTGTGTGTCACATTTGCCTGCCTCAACCGAAAAGACTAACTCTAAACGAATAAAGCATCCTTTCAAATCATCCAAGTTGTGGAAGTGTGTTCCTTATAGTTCAATATTGTACCCCTAGCTGTTCGTCCGACATTTTCAACAAACTCCCGGCAAATATCACAGCGTGGAGAATGGCCGCCGGAGAAAATTGTTCGGACCGTCCGTTGGGGTGTTAGATTATAATTAGGTGTGATTCCTTCTTGCGAAAGTGTATGTCCTAAAATGTTTCATTGTCGGACTCCAATGAGACATTTCTCTGGATTATAATCAGGTGTGATTATAATTAGGTGTGATTCCTTCTTGCGAAAGTGTATGTCCTAAAATGTTTCATTGTCGGACTCCAATGAGACATTTCTCTGGATTATAATTAGGTGTGATTCCTTCTTGCGAAAGTGTATGTCCTAAAATGTTTCATTGTCGGACTCCAATGAGACATTTCTCTGGAGTATAATTAGGTGTGATTATAATTAGGTGTGATTCCTTCTTGCGAAAGTGTATGTCCTAAAATGTTTCATTGTCGGACTCCAATGAGACATTTCTCTGGATTATAATTGGGTGTGATTCCTTCTTGCGAAAGTGTATGTCCTAAAATGTTTCATTGTCGGACTCCAATGAGACATTTCTCTGGAGTATAATTAGGTGTGATTATAATTAGGTGTGATTCCTTCTTGCGAATGTGTATTTCTATAAAATGTTTCATTGTCGGACTCCAATGAGACATTTCGCTGGATTATAATTAGGTGTGATTATAATTAGGTGTGATTCCTTCTTGCGAAAGTGTATGTCCTAAAATGTTTCATTGTCGGACTCCAATGAGACATTTCTCTGGATTATAATTAGGTGTGATTATAATTAGGTGTGATTCCTTCTTGCGAAAGTGTATGTCCTAAAATGTTTCATTGTCGGACTCCAATGAGACATTTCTCTGGATTATAATTAGGTGTGATTATAATTAGGTGTGATTCCTTCTTGCGAAAGTGTATATCCTAAAATGTTTCATTTTCGGGCTCCAATGAGACATTTCTCTGGATTATAATTAGGTGTGATTAAAATTAGGTGTGATTCCTTCTTGCGAAAGTGTATGTCCTAAAATGTTTCATTGTTGGACTCCAATGAGACATTTCTCTGGATTATAATCAGGTGTGATTGTAATTAGGTGTGATTCCTTCTTGCGAAAGTGTATTTCCTAAAATGGTTCATTGTCGGATTCCAATGAGACATTTCTCTGGATTATAATTAGGTGTGATTGTAATTAGGTGTGATTCCTTCTTGCGAAAGTGTATTTCCTAAAATGTTTCATTGTCGGACTCCAATGAGACATTTTTCTAGATTATAATTAGGTGTGATTATAATTAGGTGTGATTCCTTCTTGCGAAAGTGTATGGCCTAAAATGTTTCATTGTCGGGCTCCAATGAGACATTTCTCTGGATTATAATTAAGTGTGATTATAATTAGGTGTGATTCCTTCTTGTGAAACTGTATGTCTTAAAATGTTTCATTGTCGGACTCCAATGAGACATTTCTCTGGATTATAATTAGGTGTGATTGTAATTAGGTGTGATTCCTTCTTGCGAAAGTGTATGTCCTAAAATGTTTCATTGTCGGACTCCAATGAGAGATTTCTCTGGATTATAATTAGGTGTGATTGTAATTAGGTGTGATTCCTTCTTGCGAAAGTGTATGTCCTAAAATGTTTCATTGTCGGACTCCAATGAGACATTTCTCTGGATTATAATTAGGTGTGATTGTAATTAGGTGTGATTCCTTCTTGCGAAAGTGTATGTCCTAAAATGTTTCATTGTCGGACTCCAATGAGACATTTCTCTGGATTATAATTAGGTGTGATTATAATTAGGTGTGATTCCTTCTTGCGAAAGTGTATTTCTATAAAATGTTTCATTGTCGGACTCCAATGAGACATTTCTCTGGATTATAATTAGGTGTGATTATAATTAGGTGTGATTCCTTCTTGCGAAAGTGTATTTCTATAAAATGTTTCATTGTTGGACTCCAATGAGACATTTCTCTGGATTATAACTTAATGTGATTATAATTAGGTGTGATTCCTTCTTGTGAAACTGTAAGTCTTAAAATGTTTCATTGTCGGACTCCAATGAGACATTTCTCTGGATTATAATTAGGTGTGATTATAATTAGGTGTGATTCCTTCTTGCGAAAGTGTATTTATAAAATGTTTCATTGTCGACTCCCAATGACATTTCTCTGGATTATAACTTCAGGTGTGATTATAATTAGGTGTGATTCCTTCTTGCGAAAGTGTATTTCTATAAAATGTTTCATTGTCGAACTCCAATGTGACATTTCTCTGGATTATAAATTAGCATTATAATTAGGTGTGATTCCTTCTTTGCGACGAGTGTATGTCCTAAAATGTTTCATTGTCGGATTCCAATGACATTTCTCTGGATTATAATTAGGTGTGATTATAATTAGGGTGGATTCCTTCTTGCGAAAGTGTATGTCCTAAAAATGTTTCATTGTCGGACTCCAATGAGACATTTCTCTGGATTATAATTAGTGTGATTATAATTAGGTGTGATCTTCTGGTGAAAGTGTATGTCCTAAAATGTTTCATTGTCGGACTCCAATGAGACATTTTCCGGATTATAATTAGGTGTGATTATAATTAGGTGTGATTCCTTCTTGCGAAAGTGTATGTCCTAAAATGTTTCATTGTCGGAATCTAATGAGACATTTTCTGGATTATAATTAGGTGTGATTATAATTAGGTGTGATTCCTTCTTGCGAAAGTGTATGTCTCAAAATGTTTCATTGTCGGAAATCTAATGAGACATTTCTCTGGATTATAATTAGGTGTGATTATAATTAGGTGTGATTCCTTCGCGAAAGTGTATGTCCTAAAATGTTTCATTGTCGGAATCTAAAGATACTTCTCTGGATTATAATTAGTGTGATTATAATTAGGTGTGATTCCTTCTTGCGAAAGTGTATGTCCTAAAATGTTTCATGGTCGGACTCAATGAGACATTTCTCTGATTATAATTGTGTGTGATTATAATTAGGTGTGATTCTTCTTGCGAAAGGTATGTCCTAAATGTTTCATTGTCGACCCAATGACATTTTCCGATTAGTGTGATTATAATTAGTGTGATTCCTTCTTGCGAAAGTGTATGTCCCTAAAATGTTTTCCATTGTCGGAACTAATGAGACATTTCTCTGGATTATAATTAGGTGTGATTATAATTAGTGTGATTCTTCTTGCGAAAGTGTAATGCCTAAAATGTTTCATTGTCGGACTCCAATGAGACATTTCTCTGGATTATAATTAGTGTGATTATAATTAGGTGTGATTCCTTCTTGCGGAAGTGTATGTCCTAAAATGTTTCATTGCTTTGACTCAATGAGATATTTTCTCTGGATTATAAATAGGTGCGATTATAATTAGGTGTGATTCCTTCTTGCGAAAGTGTATTTCTATAAAATGTTTCATTGTCGGACTCCAATGAGACATTTCTCTGGATTATAATTAGGTGTGATTATAATTAGGTCTGATCCTTCTTGCGAAAGTGTATTTCTATAAAATGTTTCATTGTCGGACTCCAATGAGACATTTCTCTGGATTATAATTAGGTGTGATTATAATTAGGTCTGATTCCTTCTTGCGAAAGTGTATTTCTATAAAATGTTTCATTGTCGGACTCCAATGAGACATTTCTCTGGATTATAATTAGGTGTGATTATAATTAGGTCTGATTCCTTCTTGCGAAAATGTATTTCTATAAAATGTTTCATTGTCGGACTCCAATGAGACATTTCTCTGGATTATAATTAGGTGTGATTATAATTAGGTCTGATTCCTTCTTGCGAAAGTGTATTTCTATAAAATGTTTCATTGTCGGACTCCAATGAGACATTTCTCTGGATTATAATTACGTGCGATTATAATTAGGTGTGATTCCTTCTTGCGAAAGTGTATGGCCTAAAATGTTTCATTGTCGGACTCCAATGAGATATTTCTCTGGATTATAATTAGGTGTGATTATAATTAGGTGTGATTCCTTCTTGCGAAAGTGTATGTCCTAAAATGTTTCATTGTCGGACTCCAATGAGACATTTCTCTGGATTATCATTAGGTGTGATTATAATTAGGTGTGATTCCTTCTTGCGAAAGTGTATGTCCTAAAATGTTTCATTGTCGGACTCCAATGAGACATTTCTCTGGATTATAATTAGGTGTGATTATAATTAGGTCTGATTCCTTCTTGCGAAAGTGTATTTCTATAAAATGTTTCATTGTCGGACTCCAATGAGACATTTCTCTGAATTATAATTAGGTGTGATTATAATTAGGTCTGATTCCTTCTTGCGAAAGTGTATTTCTATAAAATGTTTCATTGTCGGATTCCAATGAGACATTTCTCTGGATTATAATTAGGTGTGATTATAATTAGGTGTGATTCCTTCTTGCGAAAGTGTATGTCCTAAAATGTTTCATTGTCGGACTCCAATGAGACATTTCTCTGGATTATAATTAGGTGTGATTATAATTAGGTGTGATTCCTTCTTGCGAAAGTGTATGTCCTAAAATGTTTCATTGTCGGACCCCAATGAGACATTTTCTCTGGATTATAATCAGGTGTGATTATAATTAGGTGTGATTCCTTCTTGCGAAAGTGTATGTCCTAAAATGTTTCATTGTCGGACTCCAATGAGACATTTCTCTGGATTATAATTAGGTGTGATTATAATGAGGTGTGATTCCTTCTTGCGAAAGTGTATTTCTATAAAATGTTTCATTGTCGGACTCCAATGAGACATTTCTCTGGATTATAATTAGGTGTGATTATAATTAGGTGTGATTCCTTCTTGCGAAAGTGTATGTCCTAAAATGTTTCATTGTCGGACTCCAATGAGACATTTCTCTGGATTATAATTAGGTGCGATTATAATTAGGTTCGATTCCTTCTTGCGAAAGTATTTTTATAAATGTTTCATTGTCGGACTCCAATGAGACATTTCTCTTGGGATTATAATTATAGACTATAATTTAGGTGGATTCCTTTCATGGTGAAAGTGTATAACCTAAAATGCTTCATTGTCGGATCAACATTTCTCTGAATTATAATCTGTGTGATTAATTAGGTGTATCTTTCTGCGAAAGTGTATGGCCTAAAAATGTTTCATTGTCGGAATCAAATGAGACATTTTTTCTAGATTGTATCAGGTGGATTATAATTAGTGTGATTCCTTCTTGCGAAAGTGTATGGTTTTAAAATGTCATTGTCGACCTAACAACATTTTCTGACGAGGACCAGGTGTGATTATAATTAGGTGTGATTCCTTCTTGCGAAAGTGTATGACATAAAAATGTTTCATTGTCGACCCATAATATTTATCATAACCAGTGTGATTATACTCAGGTGTGATTCTCTTGCGAAAGTGTATTTCCTAAAATGTTTCAATACTTGTCGGACTGTTCATATTATTTGAATTGTAATCAGGTGTGATTATAATTAGTATCTTCTGCGAAAGGGATAAACCAACAATAATGTCGACCGAATATATATTTTTCTGAATTATAATCAGGTGTGATTATAATTTAGGTGCATCTCTTGCGAAAGTGTATGTCCTAAAATGTTTACTGTTTGACCTAATGAGACATTTCTCTGGAATTATAATCAGGTGTGATTATAATTTAGGTGTGATTCCCTTTCCCTTATGAAAAGTGTAATGATATAAAATTTGTTTCATTGTCGGACTCCAATGAGACATTTCTCTGGATTATAATCAGGTGTGATTATAATTAGGTGTGATTCCTTCTTGCGAAAGTGTATTTTAAAATGTTTCATTTTGTCGGCCCAATGAGACATTTCCGAATTATAATCAGGTGTGATTATAATTAGGTGTGATTCTCTTATGAAAGTGGTGTCCGTACGTTTCATTGTCGGACTCCAATGAGACATTTTCGAATTATAATCAGGTGTGATTATAATTAGGTGTGATTCCTTCTTGCAAAGTGTATGGCCTAAAATGTTTCATTGTCGGACTCCAATGAGACATTTTTCTAGATTATAATTAGCAGGATTATAATAGGTGCGATTCCTTCTTGCGAAAGTATGGCCTAAAATGTTTCCATTGTCGACTCAATGAGACATTTTTCTAGATTATAATTAGGTGTGATTATAATTAGGTGGATTCCTTCTTTGCGAAAGTGTATGTCCTAAAATGTTTCCATTGTCGGACTCCAATGAGATATTTTCCTGAATCTATAGAATCAGGTGTGATTATAAATTAGGTGTGATTCTCTGCGAAAGTAAGAACTTGGGCTGTTTCATTACGACTCCAATGAGATATTTTCTGAATTATAATCAGGTGTGATTATAATTAGGTGTGATTCTTCTATGAAAGGGATAGCTCTTAAAATGTCATTGTTGACTCCAATGAGACATTTTTCAGATTGGTAATTAGGCATTATAATTAGGTGTGATTCCTCTCATGAAAGTGTAGGCATTCAAAATGTTTCATTATTGACCAAATTAGACATTTTTCAGGATTATAATCAGGTGTGATTATAATTAGGTGCGATTCCCTTCTCTTATAGCAGATGACATAAAACGTTTCACGTCGACCTCCTGTGTTTAGACATTTTCTGACATAATCAGGTGCATCGTAATTAGGTAGATTCCTTCTTGCGAAATGTATTTTGAAATGTTTCATTGTTTTAACTTCAACATAGATATTTTCAATGTTATAATCAGGTGTGATTATACCAGGTGTGATTCTCTTGCGAAAAGGGATAACTCAAAATGTTTCAATACGGACTCCAATGAGACATTTCTTCTGATTATAATCAGTGTGATTATAATTAGGTGTGATTCTTTCTTGCGAAAGTGTATTTCCTAAAAGTTTCATTGTCGGGATCAACAGACATTTCGACTGTGACCCAGGTGTGATTATAATCAGTGTGATCTTCTTGCCAAAATGTATGGCCTAAAATGTTTCATTGTCGGACTCCAATGAGACATTTCTCTGGATTATAATCAGGTGTGATTATAATTAGGTGTGATTCCTTCTTGCGAAAGTGTATGTCCTAAAATGTTTCATTGTCGGACTCCAATGGGGCATTTCTCTGGATTATAATCAGGTGTGATTATAATTAGGTGTGATTCCTTCTTGCGAAAGTGTATGGCCTAAAAATGTTTCATTGTCGGACTCCAATGAGACATTTCTCTGGATTATAATTAGGTGTGATTATAATTAGGTGTGATTCCTTCTTGCGAAAGTGTATGGCCTAAAATGTTTCATTGTCGGATTCCAATGAGACATTTCTCTGAATTATAATCAGGTGTGATTATAATTAGGTGTGATTCCTTCTTGCCAGTGTATGTCCTAAATGTTTCATTGTCGGACTCAATGGTTATTTCTCCTGGATTATAATCAGAGTGATTGTAATTAGGTGTGATTCCTTCTTGCGAAAGTGTATGGCTAAAATGATTCAATGTCGGACTCCAATGAGACATTTCTCTGAATTATAATCAGGTGAGATTATAATTAGGTGTGATTCCTTCTTGCGAAAGTGTATGGCCTAAAATGTTTCATTGTCGGGCCCCAATGAAGTTATTTTCTCTGGATTATAATCAGGTGTGATTATAATTGGAAATTGTGATTCCTTCTTGCGAAAGTGTATGTCCTAAAATGTTTCATTGTCGGACTCCAATGAGGTATTTCTCTGGATTATAATTAGGTGTGATTATAATTAGGTGTGATTCCTTCTTGCGAAAGTGTATTTCTATAAAATGTTACATTGTCGGACTCAATGAGACATTTCTCTGGATTATAATTAGGTGTGATTATAATTAGGTCTGATTCCTTCTTGCGAAAATGTATTTCTATAAAATGTTTCATTGTCGGACTCCAATGAGACATTTCTGGATTATAATTACGGGCGATTATAATTAGGTGTGATTCCTTCTTGCGAAAGTGTATGGCCTAAAATGTTTCATTGTCGGACTCCAATGAGATATTTCTCTGGATTATAATTAGGTGTGATTATAATTAGGTGTGATTCCTTCTTGCGAAAGTGTATGTCCTAAAATGTTCATTGTCGGACTCTAATGAGACATTTCTCAGGATTATAATTAGGTGTGATTGTAATTAGGTGTGATTCCTTCTTGCGAATGTGTATGGCCTAAATGTTTCATTGTCGGACTCCAATGAGACATTTCTCTGGATTATCATTAGGTGTGATTATAATTAGGTGTGATTCCTTCTTGCGAAAGTGTATGTCTAAATGTTTCATTGTCGGACTCCAATGAGACATTTCTCTGGATTATAATTAGGTGTGATTATAATTAGGTCTGATTCCTTCTTACGAAAGTGTATTTCTATAAAATGTTTCATTGTCGGACTCCAATGAGACATTTCTCTGGATTATAATTAGGTGTGATTATAATTAGGTCTGATTCCTTCTTGCGAAGAAATGTATTTCTATAAAATGTTTCATTGTCGGATTCAATGAACATTTCTCTAGTTATAATTAGGTGTGATTATAATTAGGTGTGATTCCTTCTTTACGAAAGTGTATGTCCTAAGATGTTTCATTGTCGGACTCCAATGAGGTTATTCTCTGGATATAATTAGGTGTGATTATAATTAGGTGTGATTCCTTCTTGCGAAAGTGTATGTCCTAAAATGTTTCATTGTCGGACCCCAATGAGACATTTTCTCTGGATATAATCGGGTGTGATTATAATTAGGTGTATTCCTTCTTGCGAAAGTGTATGTCCTAAAATGTTTCATTGTCGGACTCCAATGAGACATTTCTCTGGATTATAATTAGGTGTGATTATAATTAGGTGTGATTCCTTCTTGCGAAAGTGTATTTCTATAAAATGTTTCATTGTCGGACTCCAATGAGACATTTCTCTGGATTATAATTAGGTGTGATTATAATTAAGGAGTTGTGATTCCTTCTTGCGAAGTGTATGTCCTAAAATATTTCATTGTCGGACTCCAATGAGACATTTCCTGGATTATAATTGGGTGCGATTATAATTAGGTCTGATTCCTTCTTGCGAAAGTGTATTTCCTATAAAATGTTTCATTGTCGGACTCCAATGAGACATTTCTCTGGATTATAATTAGGTGTGATTATAATTAGGTGTGATTCCCCTTCTTGCGAAAGTGTATGGCCTAAAATGTTTCATTGTGTGGACTCCAATGAAACATTTCTCTGGATTATAATCAGGTGTGATTATAATTGGGTATGAATTCCTTCTTGCGAGAAAGTGTATGACCTAAAATGTTTCATTGTCGGACTCAATGAGACATTCTCTGGATTATAATCAGGTGTGATTATAATTAGGTGTGTCCCTTCTTGCGAAAGTGTGTTTCCTAAAATGTTTCATTGTCGGACTCCAATGAGACATTTCTCTGAATTATAATCAGGTGTGATTATAATTAGGTGTGATTCCTTCTTGCGAAAGTGTATGTCCTAAAATGATTCATTGTCGGACTCCAATGAGACATTTCTCTGGATTATAATCAGGTGTGATTATAATTAGGTGTGATTCTTTCTTGCGAAAGTGTATTTCCTAAAAAGTTTCATTGTCGGACTCCAATGAGACATTTCTCTGAATTATAATCAGGTGTGATTATAATTAGGTGTGATTCCTTCTTGCCAAAAGGTATGGCCTAAAATGTTTCATTGTCGGAATCCAATGAGACATTTCTCTGGATTATAATCAGGTGTGATTATAATTAGGTGTGATTCCTTCTTGCGAAAGTGTATGTCCTAAAATGTTTCATTGTCGGACTCCAATGAGACATTTCTCTGGATTATAATCAGGTGTGATTATAATTAGGTGTGATTCCTTCTTGCGAAAGTGTATGGCCTAAAATGTTTCATTGTCGGACTCCAATGAGACATTTCTCTGGATTATAATTAGGTGTGATTATAATTAGGTGTGATTCCTTCTTGCGAAAGTGTATGGCCTAAAATGTTTCATTGTCGGATTCCAATGAGACATTTCTCTGAATTATAATCAGGTGTGATTATAATTAGGTGTGATTCCTTCTTGCGAAAGTGTATGTCCTAAAATGTTTCATTGTCGGACTCCAATGAGACATTTCTCTGGATTATAATCAGGAGTGATTGTAATTAGGTGTGATTCCTTCTTGCGAAAGTGTATGGCCTAAAATGATTCAATGTCGGACTCCAATGAGACATTTCTCTGAATTATTATCAGGTGAGATTATAATTAGGTGTGATTCCTTCTTGCGAAAGTGTATGGCCTAAAATGTTTCATTGTCGGGCCCCAATGAGACATTTCTCTGGATTATAATCAGGTGTGATTATAATTAGGTGTGATTCCTTCGTGCGAAAGTGTATGTCCTAAAATGTTTCATTGTCGGACTCCAATGAGACATTTCTCTGGATTATAATTAGGTGTGATTATAATTAGGTGTGATTCCTTCTTGCGAAAGTGTATTTCTATAAAATGTTACATTGTCGGACTCCAATGAGACATTTCTCAGGATTATAATTAGGTGTGATTATAATTAGGTCTGATTCCTTCTTGCGAAAATGTATTTCTATAAATTGTTTCATTGTCGGACTCCAATGAGACATTTCTCTGGATTATAATTACGTGCTATTATAATTAGGTGTGATTCCTTCTTGCGAAAGTGTATGGCCTAAAATGTTTCATTGTCGGATTCCAATGAGATATTTCTCTGGATTATAATTAGGTGTGATTATAATTAGGTGTGATTCCTTCTTGCGAAAGTGTATGTCCTAAAATGTTTCATTGTCGGACTCTAATGAGACATTTCTCTGGATTATAATTAGGTGTGATTGTAATTAGGTGTGATTCCTTCTTGCGAATGTGTATGGCCTAAAATGTTTCATTGTCGGACTCCAATGAGACATTTCTCTGGATTATCATTAGGTGTGATTATAATTAGGTGTGATTCCTTCTTGCGAAAGTGTATGTCCTAAAATGTTTCATTGTCGGACTCCAATGAGACATTTCTCTGGATTATAATTAGGTGTGATTATAATTAGGTCTGATTCCTTCTTGCGAAAGTGTATTTCTATAAAATGTTTCATTGTCGGACTCCAATGAGACATTTCTCTGGATTATAATTAGGTGTGATTATAATTAGGTCTGATTCCGTCTTGCGAAAGTGTATTTCTATAAAATGTTTCATTGTCGGATTCCAATGAGACATTTCTCTGGATTATAATTAGGTGTGATTATAATTAGGTGTGATTCCTTCTTGCGAAAGTGTATGTCCTAAGATGTTTCATTGTCGGACTCCAATGAGACATTTCTCTGGATTATAATTAGGTGTGATTATAATTAGGTGTGATTCCTTCTTGCGAAAGTGTATGTCCTAAAATGTTTCATTGTCGGACCCCAATGAGACATTTTCTCTGGATTATAATCAGGTGTGATTATAATTAGGTGTGATTCCTTCTTGCGAAAGTGTATGTCCTAAAATGTTTCATTGTCGGACTCCAATGAGACATTTCTCTGGATTATAATTAGGTGTGATTATAATTAGGTGTGATTCCTTCTTGCGAAAGTGTATTTCTATAAAATGTTTCATTGTCGGACTCCAATGAGACATTTCTCTGGATTATAATTAGGTGTGATTATAATTAGGTGTGATTCCTTCTTGCGAAAGTGTATGTCCTAAAATGTTTCATTGTCGGACTCCAATGAGACATTTCTCTGGATTATAATTAGGTGCGATTATAATTAGGTCTGATTCCTTCTTGCGAAAGTGTATTTCTAGAAAATGTTTCATTGTCGGACTCCAATGAGACATTTCTCTGGATTATAATTAGGTGTGATTATAATTAGGTGTGATTCCTTCTTGCGAAAGTGTATGGCCTAAAATGTTTCATTGTCGGATTCCAATGAAACATTTCTCTGGATTATAATCAGGTGTGATTATAATTAGGTGTGATTCCTTCTTGCGAAAGTGTATGACCTAAAATGTTTCATTGTCGGACTCCAATGAGACATTTCTCTGGATTATAATCAGGTGTGATTATAATTAGGTGTGATTCCTTCTTGCGAAAGTGTATTTCCTAAAATGTTTCATTGTCGGACTCCAATGAGACATTTCTCTGAATTATAATCAGGTGTGATTATAATTAGGTGTGATTCCTTCTTGCGAAAGTGTATGTCCTAAAATGATTCATTGTCGGACTCCAATGAGACATTTCTCTGGATTATAATCAGGTGTGATTATAATTAGGTGTGATTCTTTCTTGCGAAAGTGTATTTCCTAAAAAGTTTCATTGTCGGACTCCAATGAGACATTTCTCTGAATTATAATCAGGTGTGATTATAATTAGGTGTGATTCCTTCTTGCCAAAATGTATGGCCTAAAATGTTTCATTGTCGGAATCCAATGAGACATTTCTCTGGATTATAATCAGGTGTGATTATAATTAGGTGTGATTCCTTCTTGCGAAAGTGTATGTCCTAAAATGTTTCATTGTCGGACTCCAATGAGACATTTCTCTGGATTATAATCAGGTGTGATTATAATTAGGTGTGATTCCTTCTTGCGAAAGTGTATGGCCTAAAATGTTTCATTGTCGGACTCCAATGAGACATTTCTCTGGATTATAATCAGGAGTGATTGTAATTAGGTGTGATTCCTTCTTGCGAAAGTGTATGGCCTAAAATGATTCATTGTCGGACTCCAATGAGACATTTCTATGAATTATAATCAGGTGAGATTATAATTAGGTGTGATTCCTTCTTGCGAAAGTGTATGGCCTAAAATGTTTCATTGTCGGGCCCCAATGAGACATTTTCTCTGGATTATAATCAGGTGTGATTATAATTAGGTGTGATTCCTTCTTGCGAAAGTGTATGGCCTAAAATGTTTCATTGTCGGACTCCAATGAGACATTTCTCTGGATTATAATTAGGTGTGATTATAATTAGGTGTGATTCCTTCTTGCGAAAGTGTATGGCCTAAAATGTTTCATTGTCGGACTCCAATGAGACATTTCTCTGGATTATAATTAGGTGTGATTATAATTAGGTGTGATTCCTTCTTGCGAAAGTGTATTTCTATAAAATGTTTCATTGTCGGACTCCAATGAGACATTTCTCTGGATTATAATTAGGTGTGATTATAATTAGGTGTGATTCCTTCTTGCGAAAGTGTATGTCCTAAAATGTTTCATTGTCGGACTCCAATGAGACATTTCTCTGGATTATAATTAGGTGCGATTATAATTAGGTCTGATTCCTTCTTGCGAAAGTGTATTTCTATAAAATGTTTCATTGTCGGATTCCAATGAGACATTTCTCTGGATTATAATTAGGTGTGATTATAATTAGGTGTGATTCCTTCTTGCGAAAGTGTATGTCCTAAAATGTTTCATTGTCGGACTCCAATGAGACATTTCTCTGAATTATAATCAGGTGTGATTATAATTAGGTGTGATTCCTTCTTGCGAAAGTGTATGGCCTAAAATGTTTCATTGTCGGACTCCAATGAGACATTTTTCTAGATTATAATTAGGTGTGATTATAATTAGGTGTGATTCCTTCTTGCGAAAGTGTATGGCGTAAAATGTTTCATTGTCGGACTCCAATGAAACATTTCTCTGGAATATAATCAGGTGTGATTATAATTAGGTGTGATTCCTTCTTGCGAAAGTGTATGTCCTAAAATGTTTCATTGTCGGACTCCAATGAGTCATTTCTCTGGATTATAATTAGGTGTGATTATAATTAGGTGTGATTACTTCTTGCGAAAGTGTATGGCCCAAAATGTTTCATTGTCGGATTCCAATGAGACATTTCTCTGAATTATAATCAGGTGTGATTATAATTAGGTGTGATTCCTCTTCTGCGAAAGTGTATGTCCTAAAAATGTTTCACTGTTTGGACCCAATGAGACATTTTCTGGATTATAATCAGGAGTGATTGTAATTACGTGATTCCTTCTTGCGAAAGGTATGTCCTAAAATGTTTCATTGTCGGACTCCAATGACATTTCTCTGGATTATAATCAGGAGTACTGGCCTTTATGTGTGTGATTCTTCATAGGTGGTATTTCTTAAAATGTTTCATTGTCGGACCTCCAACGAGACATTTCTCTGGATTATAATCAGGAGTGATTGTAATTACGTGTGATTCCTTCTTTGCGAAAGTGTATGTCCTAAAACGTTTTCATTGTCGGACTCCAAATGAGACATTTCTCTGGATTATAATCAGGAGTGATTGTAATTACGTGGTATTCCTTCTTGCGAAAGTGTATGTCCCAAAATGTTTCATTGTTTGGACCTTACCCAGACATTTCTCTGGATTATAATCAGGAGCATCGTAATTACGTGATTCCTTCTTCATAAAGTGTATGTCCCAAAATGTTTCTACTGTCGGACTCCAATGAGACATTTCTCTGGATTATAATCAGGAGCATTGTAATTACGTGTGATTCCTTCTCTGCGAAAGTGTATGTCCCAAAACGTTTCATTGTCGGACCTCCAACGAGACATTTCTCTGGATTATAATCAGAGTGATTGTAAATTACGTGATTCTTCTCGCGAAAGTGTATGTCCCAAAATGTTTCATTGTCGGACCCCAGCTCCAGTGACATTTCTCTGGATTACAATCAGTGATTGTAATTGATGTGATTCCTTCTTGCGAAAGTGTATGTCCTAAAACAGCCCATTGTCGGACTCCAATGAGACATTTCTCTGGATTATAATCAGGAGTGATTGTAATTACGATCTCTTCTTCATGAAAAGTGTATGTCCTAAAATGTTTCATTGTCGGACCTCAATGAGACATTTCTCTGGACTATAATCAGGAGCATTGCAATTACGTGATTCTTCCTTCTGCGAAAGTGTATTTCTAAAATCGTTTCATTGTTTGGACTTCAATGAGACATTTCTTCTGGATTATAATCAGGAGTGATTGTACTGATGTGTGATTCCTTCTCTTTGCGAAAGTGTATGTCTCAAAATGTTTCAATGTTTGACTCCAATGAGACATTTCTCTGGATTGTAACTTAGAGTGATTGTAATTACGTGTGATTCTTCTTCGCGAAAGTGTATTTCCTAAATGTTTCATTGTCGGACTCAATGAGATATTTCTTGGGATTATAATCAGAGTGATTGTAATTACGTGTGATTCCCTTCTTGCGAAAGTGTATGTCCTAAAATGCTCATTGTCGGATTCCAATGAGACATTTTCTGGATTATAATCAGAGCAGATTGTAATTACGTGATCTTTCGCGGAAAGTGTATTTCCTAAAAATGTTTCATTGTCGGACCTTCAATGACATTTTCCGGATTATAATCAGACATCGTAATTACGTGTGATTCCTTCTCTGCGAAAGTGTATTTCCCAAAATGTTTCATTGTCGGACTCACGAGACATTTCTCTGGATTACAATCAGGGACATTTGTAATTACGTGATTCCTTCTCTTTGCGTAAAGTGTATTTCCTAAAATGTTTCAATGTCGGACTCCAATGAGACATTTCTCCGGATTATAATCAGGAGTGATTGTAATTACGTGCGATTCCTTCATGAAAGTGTATGTCCCAAAATGTTTCATTGTCGGACTCCGATGAGACATTTCTCTGGATTATAATTGAAGAGTGATTGTAATCACGTGGATCTTTCTGCGAAAGTGTATTTCTCAAAATGTTTCATTGTCGGACTCGATGAGACATTTCTTCGGGATTATAATCAGGTGTGATTATAATTAGTGTGATTCCTTCAGAAAGGTATGTCCTAAAACGTTTCATTGTCGGACTCCAACGACATTTCTCTGAATTATAACTGTAGAGTGATTATAATTAGTGTGATTCTCTTGCGAAAGTGTAATATGCGTCCCAAAATGTTTCACTTGTCGGACCTAATGAGAGGATATTTAACTATAATCAGGTGTGATTATAATTAGTGTGATCTTCTTGCGAAAGCGTGTATTTCCTAAAATGTTTCTCCATTGTCGGACTCCGATGACATTTCCTCTGACTATAATCAGGTGATTATAATTAGTGTGATTCCTTCTTGCGAAAGTGCATGTCCCAAAATGTTTTACCATTGTCGGACCCCGATGAGACATTTCTCTGAATTATAAACAGGTGTGATTATAGTGGGGTGTGATTCCTTCTTGCGAAAGTGTATGTCCTAAAATGATTCATTGTCGGACTCCAATGAGACATTTCTCTGAATTATAATCAGGTGTGATTATAATTCATGGAGTGGGTCCTTCAAAAGTGTATGTCCTAAAATGTTTCATTGTCGGGGACTCCATTAACAGTGCATTTCTCTGGATATAATCAGGAGTGATTGTAATTACGTGTGATTCCTTCTTGCGAAATATATTTCCTAAAATGTTTCATTGTCGGACTCGATGAGACATTTCTCTGGATTATATCAGGTGTGATGTAATTGGTGTGATTCCTTCTTGCGAAAGTGTATCTAAAATGTTTCGTTATCGGACTCCAATGAGACATTTCTCTGAATTATAATCGGAATTATTGATTATAATTAGGTGTAATTCCTTCTTGCGAAAGTGTATGTCCTAAAATGTTTCATTGTCGGACTCAATGAAGGACATTTCTCTGGATATAATCAGGTGTAGTTATAGGCAGTGTGATTCCTTCTTGAAAGTGTATGTCCTAAAATGTTTCATTATTGGACTCAATGAACATTTATATAGGATTATAATTAGGTGTGATTATAATTAGGTGTGATTCCTTCTTGCGAAAGTGTATGTCCTAAAATGTTTTGTTGTCGGACTCAATGAGACATTTCTCTGATTATAATCAGGTGTGATTGCCTGATGGTTAATTCCTTCTTGCGAAAGTGTATGATAAAATATTTCCAATATCTGGACTCGATGAAGACATTATCTGGATTATAATCAGGTGTGATTTTAAGTGGGTATGAGATTCCTTCTTGCGAAAGTGTATATCTCAAATGTTTCATTGTCGGACTCCAATGAGAACGTGTTCACTTGATTATAATCAGGTGATTATGGTGGGTAAATTCATACACAGAAATGTATGTCCTAAAATGTTTCATTGTCGGACTCAGCTAATTCGACTTCTCTGCGTTCTCAATCAAGGCCTTATAATTAGGTGTATTCCTTCTTGCGAAAGTGTATGTCCTAAAATGTTTCAGTACCTTCGGACTCTAATGAAGGTATTTTAATTCTGTAATCTGATTGGAAATTATAATTAGGTGTAATTCCGCTAATAGAAATTGCCTTACTTCTAAAAATGTTTCATTGTCGGACTCCGGCGGATATTCTCCGTTATGATAGATGTGATTATAATTGAGTGTGATTCCTTCTTGCGAAAGTGTATGTCCTAAATGTTTTGCTTCAGGGACTCCAATAGAACATTTCTCTGGATTATAATCAGGAGTGATTGTAATTACGTGTGATTCCCTTCTTGCAGTGTAATAATCTCGATAACTGTTGCTATAGGACTCCGATGAGACATTTCTCGGATTATAATCAGAATTGATTAACATTAAATAATTCCTTCTTTGCAATGTATGTCTAAATGTTTCATTGTCGGACTCCAGTGAACATTTACTCTGGATTATAATCAGGAGTGATTGTAATTACGTGTGATTCCTTCTTGCGAAAGTGTATGTCCTAAAATGTTTCATTGTCGGACATCAATGAAACATTCTCTGATTATAATCAGGAGTGATTGTAATTACCGTAGCGATTCCTTCTTGCAAAATGTATTTCTCAAATGTTTCATTGTCGGACTCGATAGGACATTTCTCTGGATTATAATCAGGTGTGGGTAAATGATATGGTGTATTCTTCTTGCAGAAAGTGCCATATTCCTATAAAATGTTTCATTGTCGGATTCCGATGAGACATTTCTCTGGATTCTAATTAGGTATGATTATAATTAGGTGTGATTCCTTCTTGCGAAAATTAACAGGCCTAAAATGTTTCATTGTCGGACTCCAATGGAACATTTCTCTGATATAATCTAGTGCTGGTGTAATTGGGTGTGATTCCTTCTTGCGAAAGTGTAATCCTAAAATGTTTCGTTGTCAGATCAATGGTTTATTCTCTGGATTATAATCAAGGTGATTATGATACATTCGATTCTCTGCGAAAGTGTATGTCTAAAATGTTTCATTGTCGGACTCAATGAGACATTTCTCTGATTATAATCAGGAGTGATTGTAATTACGTGTGATTCCTTCTTGCGAAAGTGTATGTCCTAAAATGTTTCATTGTCGGACTCAAATGAGACATTTCTCTGGATTATAATCAGGAGTGATTGTAATTACGTGTGATTCCTTCTTGCGAAAGTGTATGTCCTAAATGTTTCATTGTCGGACTCAATAGAACATTTCTCTGGATTATAATCAGGGTGATTGCAGAGCCGTGTGATTCCTTCTTGAAAATGTATTTCCTAAAATGTTTCATTCGGACTCAGCCCTGAGACATTTCTCTGGATATATAATCTGAATTGTAGGTATTAGTTCTTTTTCTTGCGAAAGTGTATGTCCTAAAATGTTTCATTGTCGGACTCCAATGAAACCATTTCTCTGGATGTAATCGGGAGTGATTGTAATACGTGTGAATTCTTCTTGCGAAAGTGTATTTCACAAATGTTTCATTGTCGGACTTCAATGAGACATTTCTCTGGATATAATCAGGAGTGATTGTAATTGTGCGATTCCTTCTTGCGAAAGTGTATGTCATAAAATGTTTCATTGTCGGATTCCAATGAGACATTTCTCTGGATTATAATCAGGAGTGATTGTAATTATGTGTGATTCCTTCTTGCGAAAGTGTATTTCAAAATGTTTCATTAAATGGACTCAATGAGACATTTCTCTGGATTATAATCAGGAGTGATTGTAATATGCGTGATTCCTCTTTGCGAAAGTATGTCCTAAATGTTTCATTGTCGGACTCCAATGAGACATTTCTCTGGATTTATAATCAGGAGTGATTGTAATTACGTGATCTTTCTGCGGAAAGTGTAAAGTCCTAAAAATGTTTCATTGTCGGACTCCAATGACATTTCTCTGATTATAATCAGGAGGATTGTAATTACGTGTGATTCCTTCTTGCGAAAGTGTATTTCCTAAAATGTTTCATTGTCGGACTCAATGAGACATTTCTCTGGATTATAATCAGGAGTGATTGTAATATGTGTGATTCCTTCTTGCGAAAGTGTATGTCCTAAAATGTTTCATTGTCGGACTCCAATGAGATTATTTCTCTGAATTATAATCAGGTGTGATTATAATTAGGTGTGATTCCTTCTTATGAAAGTGTATGTCCTAAAATGTTTCATTGTCGGACTCCAATGAGACATTTCGGGATTATAATTAGGTATGATTATAATTAGCTGTGATTCCTTCTTGCGAAAGTGTAGCCTAAAATGTTTCATTGTTTGGACTCCAATGAGACATTTGAATTCATAATCAGGTGTGATTATAATTAGGTGTGATTCCTTTCTGCGAAAGTGTATGTCCTAAATGTTTCATTGTCGGACTCCAATGAGACATTTCTCTGGATTATAATCAGGAGTGATTGTATCAGCGTGTGATTCCTTCTGCGAAAGTGTATGTCCTAAAATGTTTCATTGTCGGACTCCGATGAGACATTTCTCTGGATTATAAACAGGAGTGATTGTAATTACGTGTGATTCCTTTCCTTGCGAGTGTATGTCCTAAAAATGTTTCATTGTCGGACTCCGATGAGACATTTCTCTGGATTATAATCAGGAGTGATTGTAATTACGTGATTCCTTCTGCGAAAGTGTATTTCCTAAAATGTTTCATTGTCGGACTCGATGAGACATTTCTCTGGATTATAATCAGGAGTGATTGTAATTACGTGTGATTCCTTCTTGCGGAAAGTGTATGTCCTAAAATGTTTCATTGCTCGACCTGATGAGACATTTCTCTGGATTATAATCAGGAGTGATTGTAATTATGCAGATTCCTTCTTGCGAAAGTGTATTTCCTAAAATGCTCTCCATTGTCGGACTCCGATGAGACATTTCTCTGGATTATAATCAGGAGTGATTGTAATTACGTGTGATTCCTTCTTGCGAAAGTGTATTTCCTCAAAAATGTTTCATTGTCGGACTCCAATGAGACATTTCTCTGGATTATAATCAGGAGTGATTAACACGTGTGATTCCTTCTTGCGAAAGTGTATGTCCTAAAATGTTTCATTGTCGGACTCGATGAGACATTTCTGGATTATAATCAGGCGATTGTATCAGCGGTGATTCCTTCTTGGTGAAAGTGTATTTCCTAAAATGTTTCATTGTCGGACCTGATGAGACATTTTCTGGATTATAATCAGGTGTGATTATAATTAGGTGTGATTCCTTCTTGCGAAAGTGTATGTCCTAAAATGTTTCATTGTCGGACTCCAATGAGACATTTCTCTGAATTATAATCAGGAGGATTATAATTAGTGTGATTCCTTTTTGCGAAAGTGTATGTCCTAAAATGTTTCATTGTCGGACTCCAATGAGACATTTCTCTGAATTATAATCAGGTGTGATTATAATTAGGTGTGATTCCTTCTTGCGAATGTGTATTTCCTAAAATGTTTCATTGTCGGACTCCGATGAGACATTTCTCTGGATTATAATCAGGTGTGATTATAATTAGGTGTGATTCCTTCTTGCGAAAGTGCATGTCCTAAAATGTTTCATTGTCGGACTCCAATGAGACATTTCTCTGAATTATAAACAGGTGTGATTATAATTGGGTGTGATTCCTTCTTGCGAAAGTGTATGTCCTAAAATGCCATTGTCGGACTCCAATGAGACATTTCAGAATTATAATCAGGTGTGATTATAATTGGGAGTGTATTCCTTCTTGCGAAAGTGTATGTCCTAAAATGTTTCATTGTCGGACTCAAACGAGACATTTCTGGATTATAATCAGGTGATTGTAATTACGTGTGATTCAACTTCTTGCGAAAGTGTATTTCTAAAATGTTTCATTGTCGGACTCGATGAGACATTTCTCTGGATTATAATCAGGTGTGATTATAATTAGGTGTGATTCCTTCTTGCGAAAGTGTATGTCCTAATCTTTCATTGTCGGACTCCAATAGAACATTTCTCTGGATTATAATCGGGAGTGATTGTAATTACGTGTGATTCCTTGCGTATGTATGTCCTAAAATGTTTCATTGTCGGACTCCGATGAGACATTTCTCTGGATTATAATCAGGTGTGATTATAATTAGGTGTGATTCCTTCTTGCGAGTGTATGTCCTAAAATGTTTCATTGTCGGACTCCAATGAGACATTTCTCTGAATTATAATCGGAATGTGATTATAATTAGGTGCCTTCCTTCTTACGAAAGTGTATGTCCTAAAATGTTTCATTGTCGGACTCCAATGAACATTTCTCTGAATTATAATCAGGTGTGATTATAATTAGGTGTAATTCTTGCGAAAGTGTATGTCCTAAAATGTTTCATTCGGACTCCAATAGAACATTTCTCTGGATTATAATTAGGTGTGATTATAATTAGTGAATTCCTTCTTGCGAAAGTGTATGTCTAAAATGTTTCATTGTCGGACTCCAATGGAGCAACTACTCTGGATTATAATCAGGTGTGATTATAATTAGTTGTGATTCCTTCTTGCGAAAGTGTATGTCCTAAAATGTTTCATTGTCGGATTCCGATGAGACATTTCTCTGGATTATAATCAGGTGTGATTTTAATTAGGTGTGATTCCTTCTTGCGAAAGTGTATGTCCTAAAATGTTTCATTGTCGGACTCCAATGAGACATTTCTCTGAATTATAATCAGGTGTGATTATAATTAGGTGTGGTCCTTCTTGCGAAAGTGTATGTTCTAAAATGTTTCATTGTCGGACTCCAATGAGACATTTCTCTGAATTATAATCAGGTGTGATTATAATTAGGTGTAATTCCTTCTTGCGAAAGTGTATGTCCTACAAATGTTTCATTGTCGGACTCCAATGGGAACATTTCTCTGAATTATAATCAGGTGTGATTATAATTAGGTGTATTCCTTCTTGCGAAAGTGTATGTCCTAAAATGTTTCATTGTCGGACTCAATGAGACAACTTCTCTGAATTATAATCAGGTGTGATTATAATTAGGTGTGATTCTTGCGAAAGTGTATGTCCTAAAATGTTTCATTGTCGGACTCCAATGAACATTTCTCTGGATTATAATCAGGAGTGATTGTAATTACGTGTGATTCCTTCTTGCGAAAAGTGTATGTCTAAAATGTTTCATTGTCGGAATCCGATGAGACATTTCTCCGGATTATAATCAGGAGTGATTATGTAATTACGTGTGATTCCTTCTTGCGAAAGTGTATGTCCTAAAATGTTTCATTGTCGGACTCGATGGAACATTTCTCTGGATTATAATCGGTGATTATTACGTGTGATTCCTTCTTGCGAAAGTGTATGTCCTAAAATGTTTCATTGTCGGACTCCAATGAGACATTTCTCTGGATTATAATCAGGTGATTGTAATTACGTGTGATTCCTTCTTGCGAAAGTATACTTCCTAAAAATGTTTCATTGTCGGACTCCGATGAGACATTTCTGGATCTATAATCAGGTGTGATTATGATTAGGTGTGATTCCTTCTTGCGAAGTAGTATGTCCTAAAATGTTTCATTGTCGTTCCGATGAGACATTTCTCTGGATTATAATTGATATGATTATAATTAGGTGTGATTCCTTCTTGCGAAAGTGTATGGCCTAAAATGTTTCATTGTCGGACTCCAATGAGACATTTCTCTGAATTATAATCAGGTGTGATTATAATTAGGTGTGATTCCTTCTTGCAAAGTGTATGTCCTAAAATATTTAAATTGTCGGACTCCAATGAGACATTTCTCTGGATTATAATCAAGGTGATTGTAATTACGTGTGATTCCTTCTTGCGAAAGTGTATAATCTAAAATGTTTCATTGTCGGACTCGATGAGACATTTCTTGGATTATAATCAGGAGTGATTGTAATTACGTGTGATTCCTTCTTGCGAAAGTGTATGTCCTAAAATGTTTCATTGTCGGACTCCGATGAGACATTTCTCTGGATTATAATCAGGAGTGATTGTAATTACATTCTTGATTCCTTCTTGCAAGTATTTCTCGATGTTTCATTGTCGGACTCCGATGAGACATTTCTCTGGATTATAATCAGGAGTGATTGTAATTACATTGATTCCTTCTTGCAGTACCACTGTCCTAAGAATGTTTCATTGTCGGACTCCGATGAGACATTTCTCTGGATTATAATCAGGAGTGATTGTAATTACGTGTGATTCCTTCTTGCGAAAGTGTATTTCCCTAAAATGTTTCATTGTCGGACTCCGATGAGACATTTCTCTGGATTATAATCAGGAGTGATTGTAATTACGTGCTTGATTCCTTCTTGCGAAAGTGTATTTCCTAAAATGTTTCATTGTCGGACTCCAATGAGACATTTCTCTGGATTATAATCAGGAGTGATTGTAATTACGTGTGATTCCTTCTTGCGAAAGTGTATGTCTAAAATGTTTCATTGTCGGACTCAATGAGACATTTCTCTGGATTATAATCACGAGTGATTGTAATTACGTGTGATTCCTTCTTGCGAAAGTGTATTTCCTGAAATGTTTCATTGTCGGACTCCGATGAGACATTTCTCTGGATTATAATCAGGTGTGATTGTAATTAGGTGTGATTCCTTCTTGCGAAAGTGTATGTCCTAAAATGTTTCATTGTCGGACTCCAATGAGACATTTCTCTGAATTATAATCAGGTGTGATTATAATTAGGTGTGATTCCTTCTTGCGAAAGTGTATGTCCTAAAATGTTTCATTGTCGGACTCCAATGAGACATTTCTCTGAATTATAATCAGGTGTGATTATAATTAGGTGTGATTCCTTCTTGCGAAAGTGTAGTCCTAAAATGTTTCATTGTCGGACTCCAATGAGACATTTCTCTGAATTATAATCAGGTGTGATTATAATTAGGTGTGATTCCTTCTTGCGAAAGTGTATGTCCTAAAATGTTTCATTGTCGGACTCCAATGAGACATTTCTCTGAATTATAATCAGGTGTGATTATAATTAGGTGTGATTCCTTCTTGCGAAAGTGTATGTCCTAAAATGTTTCATTGTCGGACTCCAATGAGACATTTCTCTTGATTATAATCAGGAGTGATTGTAATTACGTGTGATTCCTTCTTGCGAAAGTGTATTTCCTAAAATGTTTCATTGTCGGACTCCGATGAGACATTTCTCTGGATTATAATCAGGTGTGATTATAATTAGGTGTGATTCCTTCTTGCGAAAGTGTATGTCCTAAAATGTTTCATTGTCGGACTCCGATGAGACATTTCTCTGGATTATAATCAGGAGTGATTGTAATTACGTGTGATTCCTTCTTGCGAAAGTGTATTTCCTAAAATGATTCATTGTCGGACTCCGATGAGACATTTCTCTGGATTATAATCAGGTGTGATTATAATTAGGTGTGATTCCTTCTTGCGAAAGTGTATGTCCTAAAATGTTTCATTGTCGGACTCCAATGAGACATTTCTCTGAATTATAATCAGGTGTGATTATAATTAGGTGTGATTCCTTCTTGCGAAAGTGTATGTCCTAAAATGTTTCATTGTCGGACTCCAATGAGACATTTCTCTGAATTATAATCAGGTGTGATTATAATTAGGTGTGATTCCTTCTTGCGAAAGTGTATGTCCTAAAATGTTTCATTGTCGGACTCCAATGAGACATTTATCTGGATTATAATCAGGAGTGATTGTAATTACGTGTGATTCCTTCTTGCGAAAGTGTATTTCCTAAAATGTTTCATTGTCGGACTCCGATGAGACATTTCTCTGGATTATAATCAGGTGTGATTATAATTAGGTGTGATTCCTTCTTGCGAAAGTGTATGTCCTAAAATGTTTCATTGTCGGACTCCAATGAGACATTTCTCTGAATTATAATCAGGTGTGATTATAATTAGGTGTGATTCCTTCTTGCGAAAGTGTATGTCCTAAAATGTTTCATTGTCGGACTCCAATGAGACATTTCTCTGGGTTATAATCAGGAGTGATTGTAATTACGTGTGATTCCTTCTTGCGAAAGTGTATTTCCTAAAATGTTTCATTGTCGGACTCCGATGAGACATTTCTCTGGATTATAATCAGGTGTGATTATAATTAGGTGTGATTCCTTCTTGCGAAAGTGTATGTCCTAAAATGTTTCATTGTCGGACTCCAATGAGACATTTCTCTGAATTATAATCAGGTGTGATTATAATTAGGTGTGATTCCTTCTTGCGAAAGTGTATGTCCTAAAATGTTTCATTGTCGGACTCCAATGAGACATTTCTCTGGATTATAATCAGGAGTGATTGTAATTACGTGTGATTCCTTCTTGCGAAAGTGTATTTCCTAAAATGTTTCATTGTCGGACTCCGATGAGACATTTCTCTGGATTATAATCAGGTGTGATTATAATTAGGTGTGATTCCTTCTTGCGAAAGTGTATGTCCTAAAATGTTTCATTGTCGGACTCCAATGAGACATTTCTCTGAATTATAATCAGGTGTGAATATAATTAGGTGTGATTCCTTCTTGCGAAAGTGTATGTCCTAAAATGTTTCATTGTCGGACTCCAATGAGACATTTCTCTGGATTATAATCAGGTGTGATTATAATTAGGTGTGATTCCTTCTTGCGAAAGTGTATGTCCTAAAATGTTTCATTGTCGGACTCCGATGTGACATTTCTCTGGATTATGTCAGGAGGTAGTGTAATTACGTGTGATTCCTTCTTTGCGAAAATTAATATTTCCTAAAATGTTTCATTGTCGGACTCCGATGAGACATTTCTCTGGATTATAATCAGGTGTGATTATAATTGATTGTGATTCCTTCTTGCGAAAGTGTATGTCCTAAAATGTTTCATTGTCGGACTCCAATGAGACATTTCTCTGAATTATAATCAGGTGTGATTAAAATTAGGTGTGATTCCTTCTTGCAAAAGTGTATGTCCTAAATGTTTCATTGTCGGACTCAATGAGACATTTCTCTGAATTATAATCAGATGATTATAATTAGGTGTATTCCTTCTTGCGAAAGTGTATATCCTAAAATGTTTCATTGTCGGACTCCAATGGTATTTTCTCTGGATTATAATCAGGAGTGATTGTAATTACGTGTGATTCCTTCCTTGCGAAAGTGTATTTCCTAAAATGTTTCATTGTCGGACTCCGATGAGACATTTCTCTGGATTATAATCGGGAGTGATTGTAATTACGTGTGATTCCTTCTTGCGAGAAAGTGTATTTCCTAAAATGTTTCATTGTCGGACTCCAATGATCTGAATTACAATCAGGGTGATTGTAATTGCATTGATTCCTTCTTGCGAAAGTGTATTTCCTGAAATGTTCATTGTCGGACTCCAATGAGACATTTCTCTAGATATAATCAGGTGATTGTAATTACGTGTGATTCCTTCTTGCGAAAGTGTATGTCCTAAAATGTTTCATTGTCGGACTCCGATGAGACATTTCTCTGGATTATAATCAAGGAGTGATTGTAATTACGTGTGATTCCCTCTTGCGAAAGTGTATTTCTAAATGTTTCATTGTCGGACTCCAATAGAACATTTCTCTGGATTATAATCAGGAGTGATTGTAATTACGTGTGATTCCTTCTTGCGAAAGTGTATTTCTAAAATGTTTCATTGTCGGACTCCAATGAGACATTTCTCTGGATTATAATCAGGAGTGGTGTAATTACGTGTGATTCCTTCTTGCGAAAGTGTATGTCCTAAAATGTTCGTGTCGGATTCCGATGAGAGACATTTCTATGATTATAATTAGGTATGATTATAATTAGGTGTGATTCCTTCTTGCGAAAGTGTATGGCCTAAAATGTTTCTGTTGTCGGACTCCAATGAGACATTTCTCTGAATTATAATCAGGTATTGATTATAATTAGGTGTGATTCCTTCTTGCGAAAGTGTATGTCCTAAAATGTTTCATTGTCGGACTCAATGAGACATTTCTCTGAATTACTCGACAGGTATGATTATAATTAGGTGTGATTCCTTCTTGCGAAAGTGTATGGCCTAAAAAATGTTTCATTGTCGGACTCCAATGAGACATTTCTCTGGATTATAATCAGGAGTGATTGTAATTACGTGTGATTCCTTCTTGTAAGAAAATATTTCCTAAAATGTTTCATTATGGACTCCGATGAGACATTTCTCTGGATTATAATCAGGAGTGATTGTAATTACGTGTGATTCCTTCTTGCGAAAGTGTATTTCCTAAAATGTTTCATTATAGGACTCCAATGAGACATTTCTCTGGATTATAATCAGGAGTGATTGTAATTACGTGTGATTCCTTCTTGCAAAGTGTATGTCCTAAAATGTTTCATTGTCGGACTCAATCAGAGACATTTCTCTGGATTATAATCAGAATTGATTGTAATTACGTGTGATTCCTTCTTGCGAAAGTGTATGTCCTAAAATGTTTCATTGTCGGACTCCGATGAGACATTTCTCTGGATTATAATCAGGAGTGATTGTAATTACGTGTGATTCCTTCTTGCGAAAGTGTCTCCCTTTCTAAAATGTTTCATTGTCGGACTCCAATGAGACATTTCTCTGGATTATAATCAGGAGTGATTGTAATTACGTGTGATTCCTTCTTGCGAAAGATGTATTTCCTAAAATCATTTTCATTGTCGGACTCAATGAGACATTTCTCGTTCATCAAATTGATTGTAATTACGTGTGATTCCTTCTTGCGAAAGTGTATTTCCTAAAATTTTCATTGTCGGACTCAGACATTTCTCTGGATTATAATCAGGAGTGATTACAATAAAATTATTGATTCCTTCTTACCGAAAGTAGTATTTCTAAAATGTTTCATTGTCGGACTCCGATGAGACATTTCTCTGGATTATAATCAGGAGTGATTGTAATTACGTGTGAATATTCTTGCGAAAGTGTATTTCCTAAAATGTTTCATTGTCGGACTCCAATGAGACATTTTCAGGATTATAATCAGGAGTGATTGTTACGTGTAGGGGTCCTTCTTGCGAAGTGTATTTCCTAAAATGTTTCTTGTCGGACTCCAATGAGACATTTCTGGATTATAATCAGGAGTGATTGTAATTACGTGTGATTCCTTCTTGCGAAAGTGTATGTCCTAAAAATGTTTCATTGTCGGACTCCGATGAGACATTTCTCTGGATTATAATCAGGAGTGATTGTAATTACGTGTGATTCCCTCTTGCGAAAGTGTGCTACTGAAATATTTCATTGTCGGACTCAATGAGGCCCATTTCTCTGAATTATAATCAGGAGTGATTGTAATTACGTGTGATTCCTTCTTGCGAAAGTGTATTTCTAAAATGTTTCATTGTCGGACTCCAATGAGACATTTCTCTGGATTATAATCAGGAGTGATTGTAATTACGTGTATTCCTTCTTGCGAAAGTGTATATTCTAAAATGTTTCATTGTCGGATTCCGATGAGACATTTCTATAGTCTATAATTAGGTATGATTACTCCAATTAGGTGTGATTCCTTCTTGCGAAGTGTATGGCCTAAAATGTTTCATTGTCGGACTCCAATGAGACATTTCTCTGAATTATAATCAGGTGTGATTATAATTGGGTGTGATTCCTTCTTGCGAAAGTGTATGTCCTAAAATGTTTCATTGTCAGTCTCAATGAGACATTTCTCTGAATTATAATTAGGTATGATTATGAGTAGGTGTATTCTTCTTATGAAAGTGTATGGCCTAAATGTTTCATTATCGGACTCCAGCAGAGACATTTTCTCTAGGATTATAATCAGGGTAGTTGTAATTACGTGTGATTCCTTCTTGCGAAGGTATAGCTTTCAAAATGTTTCATTGTCGGACTCCGATGAACATTTCTCTGGATTATAATCAGGAGTGATTGTAATTACGTGTGATTCAGCTTCTTGCGAAAGTGTATTTCCTAAAATGTTTCATTGTCGGACTCCAATGAGACATTTCTCTGAATATAATCAGGAGTGATTGTAATTACGTGTGATTCCTTCTTGCGAAAGTGTATGTCCTAAAATGTTTCATTGTCGGACTCCGGAAATGAGACATTTCTCTGGATTATTGTCAGGGTGATTGTAATTACGTGTGATTCCTTCTTGCGAAAGTGTATGTCCTAAAATGTTTCATTGTCGGACTCCGATGAGACATTTCTCTGGATTATAATCAGGAGTGATTGTAATTACGTGTGATTCCTTCTTGCGAAGTGTATTTCCTAAAAATGTTTCATTGTCGGACTCAATGAGACGCTCACTTCTGGATTATAATCAGGAGTGATTGTAATTGCACGTGTGATTCCTTCTTGCGAAAGTGTATTTCCTAAAATGTTTCATTGTCGGACTCCAATGAGACATTTCTCTGGATTATAATCAGGAGTGATTGTAATTACGTGTGATTCCTTCTTGCGAAAGTGTATTTCCTAAAAATGTTTCATTGTCGGACCAATGAGACATTTCTCTGGATTATAATCAGGAGTGATTTGTATGCGGTGATTCCTTCTTTGAAAGTGTATTAAAATGTTTCATTGTCGAATCCAATGAGACATTTCTCTGGATTATAATCAGGAGTAGCGATTGTAATTACCATATGATTCCTTCTTGCGAAGAATGTATGTCCTAAAAATATTTCATTGTCGGACTCCGATGAGACATTTCTCTGAATTATAATTGGTATGATTATAATTAGGTGTATTCCTTCTTGCAGAAAGTGTATGTCCTAAAATGTTTCATTGTCGGACTCCAATGAAGTATGGATTATAATTAGAGTGTGATTATAATTAGGTGTGATTCCTTCTTGCGAAAGTGTATTTCTATAAAATGTTTCATTGTCGGATTCCAATGAGACATTTCTCTGGATTATAATTAGGTGTGATTATAATTAGGTGTGATTCCTTCTTGAAAGTGTATGTCTAAAGATAATGTTTCATTGTCGGACTCATGACATTTCTCTGGATTATCATTAGGTGTGATTATAATTAGGTGTGATTCCTTCTTGCGAAAGTGTATGTCCTAAAATAACACCATTGTCGGACTCCCATGGAGGTACATTCTCTGGATTATAATTAGGTGTGATTGCACCAATTAGGTGTGATTCCTTCTTGCGAAAGTGTATGTCCTAAAATGTTTCATTGTCGGACTCCAATGAGACATTTCTCTGGATTATAATTAGGTGTGATTATAATTAGGTGTGATTCCTTCTTGCGAAAGTGTACTAAAATGTTTCATTGTCGCTCCAATGAGACATTTCTCTGGATTATAATTAGGTGTGATTATAGTAGGTGTGATTCCTTCTTGCGAAAGTTTATGTCCTAAAATGTTTCATTGTCCAGTTCCAATGAGACATTTCTCTGGATTATAATTAGGTGTGATTATAATTAGGTGTGATTCCTTCTTGCGAAAGTGTATTTCCTCAAATGTTTCATTGTCGGACTCAATGAGACATTTCTCTGGATAATTGGAATTGTCGTTATAATTCCGTTGATTCCTTCTTGCGAAAGTGTATGTCCTAAAAAGGTTTCATTGTCGGATTCCAATGAGACATTTCTCTGGATTATATTAGGTGTGATTATAATTAGGTGTGAATTCCTTCTTGCGAAAGTGTATTTCCTCAAATATTTCATTGTCGGACTCTAATGAGACATTTCTCTGAATTATAATTAGGTGTGATTATAATTAGGTGTGGTGACCTTCTTGCGAAAGTGTATGTCCTAAAATGTTTCATTGTCGGACTCCAATGAGACATTTCTCTGGATTATAATTAGGTGTGATTATAATTAGGTGTGATTCCTTCTTGCGAAAGTGTATGTCCTAAAATGTTTCATTGTCGGACTCCAATGAGACATTTCTCTGAATTATAATTAGGTGTGATTATAATTAGGTGTGATTCCTTCTTGCGAAAGTGTATGTCCTAAAATGTTTCATTGTCGGACTCAATGAACATTTCTCTGGATTATAATTATAATTGTGGTTATAATTAGGTGTGATTCCTTCTTGCGAAAGTGTATGTCCTAAAATGTTTCATTGACGGACTCCAATGGGAACATTTCTCTGGATTATAATTTGGTGTGATTATAATTAGGTGTGATTCTATTCTTGCGAAAAAGTGTATGTCCTAAAATATTTCATTGTCGGACTCCAATGAGACATTTCTCTGGGTTATAATTAGGTGTGATTATAATAGTGGGTGTGATTCCTTCTTGCGAAAGTTTATGTCCTAAAATGTTCATTGTCGGATTCCAATGAGACATTTCTCTGGATTATAATTAGGTGTGATTATAATTAGGTGTGATTCCCTTCTTGCGAAAGTGTATTTCCTCAAATGTTTCATTGTCGGACTCAATGAGACATTTCTCTGGATTATAATTAGGTGTGATATAATTCGGTGTGATTCCTTCTTACGAAAGTGTATGTCCTAAAAGGTTTCATTGTCCAGTTCCAATGAGACATTTCTCTGGATTATAATTAGGTGTGATTATAATTAGGTGTGATTCCTTCTTGCGAAAGTGTATTTCCTCAAATATTTCATTGTCGGACTCTAATGAGACATTTCTCTGAATTATAATTAGGTGTGATTATAATTAGGTGTGATTCCTTCTTGCGAAAGTGTATGTCCTAAAATGTTTCATTGTCGGACTCCAATGAGACATTTCTCTGGATTATAATTAGGTGTGATTATAATTAGGTGTGATTCCTTCTTGCGAAATGTATGTCCTAAAATGTTTCATTGTCGGACTCAATGAAACCATTTATAGATCCTAATTAGGTGTGATTATAATTAGGTGGTCCTTCTTACTAGAAAGTGTATGTCCTAAAATGTTTCATTGTCGGACTCCAATGAAGACATTTCTCTGGATTATAATTAGGTGTGGTTATAATTGGGTGTGATTCCTTCTTGCGAAAGTGTATGTCCTAAAATGTTTCATTGACGGACTCCAATGAACATTTCCTCTGGATTATAATTTAGTGTGATTATAATTAGGTGTGATTCCTTCTTGCGAAGTGTATGTCCTAAAATGTTTCATTTATAGGACTCCATGGAACTATTTCTCTGGAGTTATAATTAGGTGTGATTATAATTAGGTGTGATTTCCTTCTTTACGAAGTGTATATTCTAAAATGTTTCATTGTCGGACTCCAATAGAACATTTCTCTGGATTATAATTTGGTGTGATTATAATTAGGTGTGATTCCTTCTTGCGAAAGTGTATGTCCTAAAATGTTTCATTGTCGGACTCCTTCAATATTTCTCTGGATTATAATTAGGTGTATTATAATTAGGTGTGATTCCTTCTTGAAAGTGTATTTCCTCAAATGTTTCATTGTCGGACTCAATGAGACGTGCTACTCAGATATAATTGGTAGTTATATTCGGTGTGATTCCTTCTTGCGAAAGTGTATGTCCTAAAATGTTTCATTGTCAGTTGTTGAGACATTTCTCTAGTTATAATTTGGTGTGATTATAATTAGGTGTGATTCCTTCTTGCGAAAATTATGTCCTAAAATGTTTCATTTGTCGGACTCCAATGAGACATTTTCTAGTTATAATTAGGTGTGATTATAATTAGGTGTGATTCCTTCTTGAAAGTGTATGTCCTTAAATGTTTCATTGTCGGACTCTAATGAGACATTTCTCTGGATTATAATTTGGTGTGATTATAATTGGAACATTGTGATTCCTTCGAAAGTGTATGTCTAAAATGTTTCATTGTCGGACTCCAAATAGAACATTTCTCTGAATTATAATTAGGTATGATTATAATTGGGTGTGATTCATTCTTGCGAAAGTGTATTTCCTAAAATGTTTCATTGTCAATTCCAATGAGACATTTCTCTGAATTATAATGGTGATTATAATTAGTTGTGATTCCTTCTTGCGAAAGTGTATGTCCTAAATGTTTCATTGTTGGACTTCAATGAACATTTCTCTGAATTCTATTAGGTGTGATTATATTAGGTGTGATTTCCTTCTTGCGAAAGTGTATGTCCTAAATACATTTCATTGTCGGACTCAATGAACTTTTCTCTGAATTATAATTAGGTGTGATTATAATTAGGTAGATTCCTTCTTGCGAAAGTGTATTTCCTAAAATGTTTCATTGTCGGACTCTAATGAGACATTTCTCTGGATTATAATTTGCTGTGATTATAATTGGGTATGCAATTCTTCTTGCGAAAAATGTATGTCTCAAAATGTTTCATTTATTAGAACCTCCCAATGGAACCATTTCTCTGGATTATAATTAGGTGTGATTATAATTGAGTGTGATTCCTTCTTGCGAAAGTGTATGTCCTAAAATGTTTCATTGTCGGATTCCAATGAGACATTTCTCTAGTTATAATTAGGTGTGATTATAATTGGTGTGATTCCTTCATACACACGAAAGTTTATGTCTAATGTTCATTGTCGGATTCCAATGAGACATTTCTCTGGATTATAATTCAGTGATTCTAATTGAATTGTGATTCCTTCTTTGCGAAAGTGTATGTCTAAAATGTTTCATTGCATTAGGACTCCAATGAGACATTCTCTGGATTATAATTCGGTGTGATTGCAATTGGTGTGATTCCTTCTTGCGAAAGTGTATGTCCTAAAATGTTTCATTGTCGGACTCCCAATGGTACATTCTCTGGATTATAGTAGGTGTGATTATGTGATAGGTGTGATTCCTTCTTGCGAAAGTGTATGTCTGTCATTTCATTGTCGGACTCCAATGAGACATTTCTCTAGTTATAATTAGGTGTGATTATAATTAGGTGTGATTCCTTCTTGCAGAAAATTGCTGTGTCTAAATCTTTCATTGTCGGACTCCAATGAACATTTCTCTGGATTATAATTTGGTGGCAACTGATTATAATTGGGTGTGATTCCCTTCTTGCGAAAGTGTATCCTAAAATGTTTCGTGTCGGACTCTAATGAACATTTCTCTGGATTATAATTAGGTGTGATTATATTTAGGTGTGATTCCTTCTTGCGAAGTGTATCATTAAATGTTTCATTGTCGGACTCTAATGGGAACATTTCTCTGGATTATAATTTGGTACGGTGTAGTAGGTGTGATTCCTTCTTTAGAAAGTGTATGTCCTAAAATATTTCATTGTCGGACTCCAATGAGACATTTCTCTGGAAATAAAATTAAGGTATGATTATAATTAGGTGTGATTCCTTCTTGCGAAAGTATTTCCTAAAATGTTTCATTGTCGGACTCCAATGAGACATTTCTCTGATCTCAATTGGTGATTATAATTAGGTGTGATTCCTTCTTGCGAAAGTGTATGTCTGAAATGTTTCATTGTTGAAGACTTCAATGAGACATTTCTCTGAATTCTAATTGATTGTGATTATAGTGGGTGTATGGATTCCTTCTTACGAAAGTGTATGTCCTAAAATGTTTTGTGTCGGACTCAATGGGAACATTTCTCTGAATTATAATTAGGTGTGATTATAATTAAGTGTGATTCCTTCTTGCGAAAGTATTTTCCTAAAATGTTTCATTGTCGGACTCAATGAGACATTTCTCTGGATTATAATTAGGTGTAATTATAGTAGGTGTGATTCCTTCTTGCGAAAGTGTATGTCTAAAATGTTTCATTGTCGGACTCCAATGGGGTATTTCTCTGTGAATTATATTAAAGGTGTGATTATAATTAGGTGTGATTCCTTCTTGCGAAAGTGTATGTCCTAAATCGTCTTTCATTGTCGGATTCTAATGAGACATTTCTCTGGATTATAATTAGGTGAGTTATAATTAGGTGTGATTCCTTCTTGCGAAAGTGTATGTCCTAAAATGTTTCATTGTCGGACTCCAATGAGACATTTCTCTGAATTATAATTAGGTGTGATTATAATTAGGTGTGATTCCTTCTTGCGAGCTTCATGTCCTAAAATGTTTCATTGTCGGACTCAATGAGACATTTCTCTGAATTATAATTAGGTGTGATTATAATTAGGTGTGATTATGCAGTAATATGTCCTAAAAATGTTTCATTGTCGGACTCCAATGAGACATTCTCTGAATTATAATTAGGTGTGATTCCATAATTAGGTGTGATTCCTTCTTGCGAAAGTGTATGTCCTAAAATGTTTCATTGTCGAATCTAATGGGAACATTTTCTCTGGATTATAATTAGGTGTGATTATAATTAGGTGTGATTCCTTCTTGCGAAAGTGTATGTCCTAAAAATGTTTCATTGTCGGACTCTAATGAGACATTTCTCTGGATTATAATTTGGTGTGATTATAATTGGGTGTGATTCCTTCTTGCGAAAGTGTATGTCCTAAAATGTTTCATTGTCGGACTACAATGAGACATTTCTCTGAATAAAATTAGGTATGATTATATTCAGGGTGTGAATTCCTTCTTGCGAAAGTGTATTTCCTAAAATGTTTCATTGTCGGACTCAATGAGACATTTCTCTGAATTATAATTAGGTGTGATTATAATAGGTGTGATTCCTTCTTGCGAGAAATTTTAGCCATGTCCTAAAATGTTTCATTGTTATTTCAATAGAGACATTTCTCACAATTCTAATTAGGTGTATTATAATTAGGTGTGATTCCTTCTTACTGAGTGTATGTCCTAAAATGTTTCATTGTCGGACTCCAATGGGAGCATTTCTCTGAATTATAGTAGGTGTGATTATAATTAGGTGTGATTCCTTCTTTTTAGTGTATTTCCTAAAATGTTTCATTGTCGGACTCTAATGAGACATTTCTCTGGATTATAATTAGGTGTAATTATAATTAGGTGTGATTCCTTCTTGCGAAAGTGTATGTCCTAAAATGTTTTAGTATCGGACTCCAATGAAGTTATTTCTCTGAATTATAATTAGGTGTGATTATAAATTGGGTATGACATTCCTTCTTGCGAAACTTTATGTCCTAAAATGTTTTCATTGTCGGACTCCAATGATTTATTTCTCTGAATTATAGTTAGGTGTGATTATAATTAGGTGTGATTCCTTCTTGCGAAGGGTATGTCCTAAAATGTTTCATTGTCGGACTCCAATGAGACATTCACTGAATTATAATTAGGTATGTGGTAGATTATAATTAAGATTATTGGTCCCTTCTTGCGAAAGTGCCTGTACTCACAAATATTTTATTTAAATGGACTCCAATGAGACATTTCTATGAATTATAATTAGGTGTGATTATGAGTAGGTGTGATTCCTTCTTGCGAAAGTACATGTCAAATGATTCATTGTCGGACTCCAATGAGACATTTCTCTGAATTATAATTAGTGTGATTGCAATTAGGTGTGATTCCCTTCTTGCGAAAGTGTATTTCCCTAAAATGTTTCATTGTCGGACTCCAATGAGACATTTCTCTGAAATTATAATTGTAGGTGTGATTATAATTAGGTGTGATTACTTCTTGCAGTGTATTTCCTAAAATGTTTCGTATGAACCAATGAGACATTTCTGAATTATAATTAGGTGTGATTATAATTAAGGTGTGATTCCTTCTTGCGAAAGTGTATGTCCTAAATGTTTCATTTATTCGGACTCTAATGAGACATTTCTCTGGATTACAATTTGGTGTGATTATAATTAGGTGTGATTCCTTCTTGCGAAAGTGTATGTCCTAAAATGTTTCATTGTCGGACTCTAATGAGACATTTCTCTGGATTATAATTAGGTGTGATTATAATTAGGTGTGATTCCTTCTTGCGAAAGTGTATGTCCTAAAATGTTTCATTGTCGGACTCCAATGAGACATTTCTCTGAATTATAATTAGGTGTGATTATAATTAGGTGTGATTCCTTCTTGCGAAAGTGTATTTCCTAAAATGTTTCATTGTCGGATTCTAATGAGACATTTCTCTGGATTATAATTTGGTGTGATTATAATTAGGTGTGATTCCTTCTTGCGAAAGTGTATGTCCTAAAATGTTTCATTGTCGGACTCCAATGAGACATTTCTCTGAATTATAATTAGGTGTGATTATAATTAGGTGTGATTCCTTCTTGCGAAAGTGTATTTCCTAAAATGTTTCATTGTCGGACTCTAATGAGACATTTCTCTGGATTATAATTTGGTGTGATTATAATTAGGTGTGATTCCTTCTTGCGAAAGTGTATGTCCTAAAATGTTTCATTGTCGGACTCCAATGAGACATTTCTCTGAATTATAATTAGGTGTGATTATAATTAGGTGTGATTCCTTCTTGCGAAAATGTATTTCCTAAAATGTTTCATTGTCGGACTCTAATGAGACATTTCTCTGGATTATAATTTGGTGTGATTATAATTAGGTGTGATTCCTTCTTGCGAAAGTGTATGTCCTAAAATGTTTCATTGTCGGACTCCAATGAGACATTTCTCTGAATTATAATTAGGTGTGATTATAATTAGGTGTGATTCCTTCTTGCTAAAGTGTATTTCCTAAAATGTTTCATTGTCGGACTCTAATGAGACATTTCTCTGGATTATAATTTGGTGTGATTATAATTAGGTGTGATTCCTTCTTGCGAAAGTGTATGTCCTAAAATGTTTCATTGTCGGAATCCAATGAGACATTTCTCTGAATTATAATTAGGTGTGATTATAATTAGGTGTGATTCCTTCTTGCGAAAGTGTATTTCCTAAAATGTTTCATTGTCGGACTCTAATTAGACATTTCTCTGGATTATAATTTGGTGTGATTATAATTAGGTGTGATTCCTTCTTGCGAATGTGTATGTCCTAAAATGTTTCATTGTCGGACTCCAATGAGACATTTCTCTGAATTATAATTAGGTGTGATTATAATTAGGTGTGATTCCTTCTTGCGAAAGTGTATTTCCTAAAATGTTTCATTGTCGGACTCTAATGAGACATTTCTCTGGATTATAATTTGGTGTGATTATAATTAGGTGTGATTCCTTCTTGCGAAAGTGTATGTCCTAAAATGTTTCATTGTCGGACTCCAATGAGACATTTCTCTGAATTATAATTAGGTGTGATAATAATTAGGTGTGATTCCTTCTTGCGAAAGTGTATGTCCTAAAATGTTTCATTGTCGGACTCCAATGAGACATTTCTCTGAATTATAATTAGGTGTGATTATAATTAGGTGTGATTCCTTCTTGCGAAAGTGTATTTCCTAAAATGTTTCATTGTCGGACTCCAATGATACATTTCTCTGAATTATAATTAGGTGTGATTATAATTAGGTGTGATTCCTTCTTGCGAAAGTGTATGTCCTAAAATGTTTCATTGTCGGACTCTAATGAGACATTTCTCTGGATTATAATTAGGTGTGATTATAATTAGGTGTGATTCCTTCTTGCGAAAGTGTATGTCCTAAAATGTTTCATTGTCGGACTCCAATGAGACATTTCTCTGAATTATAATTAGGTGTGATTATAATTAGGTGTGATTCCTTCTTGCGAAAGTGTATGTCCTAAAATGTTTCATTGTCGGACTCTAATGAGACATTTATCTGGATTATAATTAGGTGTGATTATAATTAGGTGTGATTCCTTCTTGCGAAAGTGTATGTCCTAAATGTTTCATTGTCGGACTCCAATGAGACATTTCTCCTGAATTATAATTAGGTGTGATTATAATTAGGTGTGATTCCTTCTTGCGAAAGTGTATGTCCTAAATGTTTCATTGTCGGATTCTAATGAGACATTTCTCTGGATTATAATTGGAGATTATTGATTATATTAGGTGTGATTCCTTCTTGCGAAAGTGTATGTCCTAAAATGTTTCATTTGTCGGACTCCAATGAGACATTTCTCTGAATTATAATTAGGTGTGATTATAATTAGGTGTGATTCCTTCTTGCGAAAGTGTATTTCCTAAAATGTTTCATTGTCGGACTCTAATGAGGCATTTCTCTGGATTATAATTTGGTGTGATTATAATTGGTGTTATTCCTTCTTGCGAAAGTGTATGTCCTAAAATGATTCATTGTCGGACTCCAATGAGACATTTCTCTGAATTATAATTAGGTGTGATTATAATTATGTGTGATTCCTTCTTGCGAAAGTGTATTTCCTAAAATGTTTCATTGTCGGACTCTAATGAGACATTTCTCTGGATTATAATTAGGGTGTGATTATAATTATGTGTGATTCCTTCTTGCGAAAGTGTATTTCCTAAATGTTTCATTGTCGGACTCCAATGAGACATTTCTCTGAATTATAATTAGGTGTGATTATAATTATGTGTGATTCCTTCTTGCGAAAGTGTATGTCCTAAAATGATTCATTGTCGGACTGTAGTTTTATTTCTCTGGATTATAATTAGGTATGATTATAATTAGGTGTGATTCCTTCTTGCGAAAGTGTATGTCCTAAAATGTTTCATTGTCGGACTCCAATGAGACATTTCTCTGAATTATAATCGGTGTGATTATAATTATGTGTATTCCTTCTTGCGAAAGTGTATGTCCTAAAATGTTTCATTGTCGGACTCTAATAAGATATTTCTCTGAATTATAATTAGGTGTGATTATAATTATGTGTGATTCCTTCTTGCGAAAGTGTATTTCCTAAAATGTTTCATTGTCGAGCTCTAATGAGACATTTCTCTGGATTATAATTAGGTGTGATTATAATTATGTGTGATTCCTTCTTGCGAAAGTGTATTTCCTAAAATGTTTCATTGTCGGACTCTAATGAGACATTTCTCTGGATTATAATTAGGTGTGATTATAATTATGTGTGATTCCTTCTTGCGAAAGTGTATTTCCTAAAATGTTTCATTGTCGGACTCTAATGAGACATTTCTCTGGATTATAATTAGGTGTGATTATAATTATGTGTGTGATTCCTTCTTGCGAAAGTGTATTTCCTAGAATGTTTCATTGTCGGACTCCAATGAGACATTTCTCTGAATTATAATTAGGTGTAGATTATAAGTATGTGTGATTCCTTCTTGCGAAAGTGTATTTCCTAAAATGTTTCATTGTCGGACTCAATGAGACATTTCTCTGAACTATAATTAGGTGTGATTATAATTATGTGTGATTCCTTCTTGCGAAAGTGTATGTCCTAAATGATTCATTGTCGGATAAATGAGACATTTCTCTAATATAATTAGGTGTGATTATAATTATGTGTGATTCCTTCTTGCGAGAAGTGTATTTCCTAAATGTTTCATTGTCGGACTCTAATGATTATTTCTCTGGATTATAATTAGGTGTGATTATAATTAGGTGTGATTCCTTCTTGCGAAAGTGTATTTCCTAAAATGTTTCATTGTCAGGATCTAATGAGACATTTCTCTGAATTATAATTAGGTGTGATTATAATTATGTGTGATTCCTTCTTGCAGTATATTACAAAATGTTTCATTGTCGGACTCCGCAGAACATTTCTCTCTGAATTATAATTAGGTGTGATTATAATTGGTGTGATTCCTTCTTGCGAAAGTGTTTCCTAAAATGTTTCATTGTCGCACTCCAATGAGACATTTCTCTGAATTATAATTAGGTGTGATTATAATTAGGTGTGATTCCTTCTTGCGAAAGTGTATTTCCTAAAATGTTTCATTAATGTAGTTCTAATGAGACATTTCTCTGAATTATAATTAGGTGTGATTATAATTATGTGTATTCCTTCTTTTAGTATGTCCTAAAATGTTTATTTGTCAGACTCCCATGAGACATTTCTCTGAATTATAATTAGGTGTGATTATAATTAGGTGTGATTCCTTCTTGCGAAAGTATATTTTTTTAAATGTTTCATTGTGCTCCAATGAGACATTTCTCTAATTATAATTAGGTGTGATTATAATTAGGTGTGATTCCTTCTTGCGAAAGTGTATTTCCTAAAATGTTTCATTGTCGGACTCCAATGAGACATTTCTCTGAATTATAATTAGGTGTGATTATAATTAGGTGTGATTCCTTCTTGCAGAAGTGTATGCTAGTGTTTCATTGTCGGACAATGAGACATTTCTCTGGATTATAGTCAGTGTGATTATAATTGGTGTGATTCGCTGCGCGAAAGTGCATGATAAAATGTTTCATTGTCGGACTCTAATGAGACATTTCTCTGATTATAATTGGTGTAGTTACTAGTGGTGTGATTCCTTCTTGCGAGAGACAGCATGTCCTAAAATGTTTCATTGTCGGACTCTAATGAGCCATTCTCGATTATAATTGGGGCGGATATAGTGGGTATGGATCCTTCTGCGAAAGTGTATGTCCTAAAATGTTTCATTGTCGGACTGTAATGAACATTTCTCACGGATTATAATTAGTATTGATTATAATTAGGTGTGATTCCTTCTTGCAAGAAGTGTATGTCCTAAAATGTTTCATTGTCGGACTCCAATGAGACATTTCTCTGAATTATAATTAGGTGTGATTATAATTAGGTGTGATTCCTTCTTGCGAAAGTGTATTTCCTAAAATGTTCATTGTCGGACTCAATGAGACATTTCTCTGAATTATAATTAGGTGTGATTATAATTAGGTGTAGTTCAACTATTGCGAGTGTATTTCCTAAAATGTTTCATTGTCGGACTCCAATGAGACATTTCTCTGAATTATAATTAGGTGTGATTATAATTAGGTGTGATTCCTTCTTGCGAAAGTGTATTTCCTAAAATGTTTCATTGTCGGACTTAATGAGACATTTCTCTGAATATAATTGGAATGATTATAATTAGGTGTGATTCCTTCTTGCGAAAGTGTATGTCCTAAAAATGTTTCATTGTCGGATTGTAATGAGACATTTCTCTGGATTATAATTAAGTGTGATTATAATTGGAATTGTGATTCCTTCTTGCGAAAGTGTATATCCTAAAATGTTTCATTGTCGGACTCTAGTAAGAACTTATTTCTCTGAATTATAATTAGGTGTGATTATAATTAGGTGTGGTCATGCACGAAAGTGTATGTCCTAAAATGTTTCATTGTCGGACTCTAATGAGACATTTCTCTGAATTATAATTAGGTGTGATTATAATTAGGTGTGATTCCTTCTTGCGAAAGTGTAATAATCCTAAATGTTTCATTGTCGGACTCTAATGAGACATTTCTCTGAATTATAATTAGGTGTGATTATAATTAGGTGTGATTCCTTCTTGCGAAAGTGTATGTCCTAAAATGTTTCATTGTAAGGACTCTAATGAGACATTTCTCTGAATTATAATTAGGTAGTGATTATAATTAGGTGTGATTCCTTCTTGCGAAAGTGTATGTCCTAAAATGTTTCATTGTCGGACTCTAATGAGACAGCCCTATATGAATTATAATTAGGTGTGATTATAATTAGGTGTGATTCCTTCTTGCGAAAGTGTACTTAATATAAAATGTTTCATTGTCGGACTGTAATGGGAGCATTTCTCTGGATTATAATTAAGTGTGATTATAATTAGGTGTGATTCCTTCTTGCGAAAGTGTATGTCCTAAAATGTTTCATTGTCGGACTCTAATGAGACATTTCTCTGGAATTATAATTAGGTGTGATTATAATTAGGTGTGATTCCTTCTTGCGAAAGTGTATGTCCTAAAATGTTTCATTGTCGGACTCCAATGAGACATTTCTCTGAATTATAATTAGATTATTGATTATAATTAGGTGTGATTCCTTCTTGCGAAAGTGTATTTCCTAAATGTTTCATTGTCGGACTCCAATAAGGGTTTATTTCAGATACCTATTAAGGTGTGATTATAATTGAGTGTGATTCCTTCTTGCGAAAGTGCTTATGTCCTAAAATAACATTGTCGGACTCCAATAGAACATTTCTG
>JBBBDQ010030868.1:0-15687 GCA_037127315.1 Ascarosepion bandense | reverse complement strand
TCTCCTGCCGCACCACATTGTTTGAGAATCACTGGTCTAGAAAGATAAGTATGAATTTAACTCTTGAGGAGGCAATCACTTTACTATCTTTTCCACAAACAAAGTCCTGGTTTGAAAAGAAAAAAAAATGCAACTATCTGCCATTCAAATTTGATAAAGCTTCTCATTTTAAATACACTACTTAAAAGTCTGTTTTCATAACCCATTTTCTGCTGGATGTTAATGTTTGACAGTGTTCAGATGTGCTTTCAGTCCATGTAAATTAGTCTTATATGACAGAAAACAAGGACTTAATGAAACCCAAATCAAAATAAATAAATATTATATCCACTTCCAGACATTTTGTTTTAATTTAATTCTGTTCCTTTCTTTGCATCAGTCAATTAAGTGCCATACAAGAAACATGCTTGGGCAATCATGTCTTGAAAGAGACATGACTGACTGGGCAGAAGATTTTCACAGAGTAGTTTGCCAATAAAGGCTATAGAACCCAATTTGTCCTGCTATTTAACCCATAGATGAAGAGAGAAATGATGGATTAATATTTTCCCAAGTGTATTTCTGTGTAAGTAAATGCAACGAATGCAACTGGAATTTGAACTCGGCTCTCTTATTTCTGGTTCCATGTCAATATCCACTGCACCACAACCAAAATAAAAAGAAGGCATTTTTCAATTAATGTCATTAAATATACATTTGAAAACAAAGTACTAAGTAACAATTGTACCACAAGGTTCATACTATTTTACTGAGCAGGCTTTGTAGAAAACTGAACTGACAATTTTACAGATGGGTTGCATGAAATCAAAAAACAAAAAAAACACAAAACTGAAACATATGAAAATACTTGTTTGGTGTTTGATAAAGATTTTATAACTGAAAACTCACTAAAGTTGAGAGGATGATGGATCTGGTGAAATGTCAGATTGTTTAAAAAAAATCTTTTAATCTTTACTAACTTAAACTTTGTAGGCAATGTATCAGTTCAAAGTGTACTTTGAGAAACCATCTCAGAATGGTTTAAGAAGCATCAGGTGAAGGTAACTCATGGCATCCTTAATCTCAAAACACATAAAACATTTTTGTCACATGAATTCATGATTGCTGCTTTTCAATGGAAGCCATTGAATTGAAAGGATTCTACATAGAATAATGGCTAACAAAAGCTATCAAAAGTTAGCAGAAAATGTCTATTATTGATGACCAGATGGAGCATCAAGTTATTATTGATGGGAAGTAGTCAGATAATTATGCAAAAGTCATTTTATAAAAGATTGATAAAAAGCCAAATAAAATATTAAGTTCTCTCCAATTTAATTTAAATTCACATGATAAACAATTTTACTAATGCAGAGTTGATAAATGTCATCAAATCTAATTGGGAATGATTAATTAGGAAAAAAATAAATTTAATGGAAGGCAAAAAAAGGGTCTCTCAGATAATAAAAGCAGAGCAGTTTAGTTTTGCTGCTATATATGGTTCAGTGCTCCTATTTAGATACCTAGATAAACTTCAAAGAAAAATCTGCATAACTATTGGTACTAATCTGGTGTCATAGCTTCAGTTGCTTATCCACTACTGTAAAGTTTGCTCTATGCCTTTTCTATAAATATCTTCTTGATGAGATCTTTGTTATGCTATCTAAATTTTATGAATTTAACCACAGTACAAAACTGGCATCAAGATCTCTCAATTTACAGTTGAGTTGGTTAGATGTAGACATAAATTCTTTGCAAACAGTTTCTTTTCTCACACTTCTCACTTGTAGAAATCCCTTCCAGCTCCAAGCTTTCCAGCCAACTTTAATCTCCAAAAATTTAAATGCAATCTTAATTGTTATCTACTGTCCTCCTCGTTAATCTTTTCTCTTCCTGCTCATTAGTAATCTTTCTGTTCCTAATTCTTCCACACCCAGTAACCCATTATGGTTGTGTGGCTTACTGCCTTGCTTAGATGGAAAAAAACGATTGAAAAAAAAAAGACAAATTTCAGTGTGTGTCTGTGGACTTATGTATACATGAGGATACACCCAGCTATAAAGAGAGAAGGGCATTAGAAAATAAAGATAACACTTAGTTAAATTCTCATTAGATATGCTGAATATAATTTTACGCAAAGTCCGTTCATAAATGCATCAACTCAAATTCCCCTGAACCTTTAAGAGTAATTGCCTTTTATTTACATTATTTACAGTCAGATTAATATCATAAGTTTTACAGTCACAACATTCTGACAATTGCACCCTCTCACCTTTTCAAGTATTTTTCAATCCTGATAACACTAAAAAATTAGCCCTTACATTTCAATCCTGAAAACATTTAAAACTTAGCCCTTATTTTTAAATCCTGAAAACGCTTAAAACTTAGCCCTTTATTTAATTTTACGTCCAGGTAAGTAACTTAAAAAAACTTAGCCCTTATCTTTCAATCCTGACAACACTTAAAACTTAGCCCTTATCATTCAATCCTGTAATTGTCATAACCCTAATATATGTTCTATACAAAATAAATCCCTTACAGATTCCATTGTATACCAAGCTACTATATTTATATATATATTACAAGAATAGTCATTGATTGCCATGGGTCAGTGAAAAATCTAACCTGATAAAAGAGAAAAAAGATATTTAAAACTAACTTAATGATGAGAACAGAATATTGTAAATTGCAATAAAAATAAAACAAAAAACAAACAAACAAGAAACAAAACTAAAATCACTGATAAGAACAAATAAAAACTGGCCATAAGAATGACCCCAAAAATAGATTTTAGAAAAATTAAAAGCACAGAATGCAACAAAACTTGATTGTAAATGTAAAAAGAAAGAAGTATGCAGATTATGAACATTTGATACAAACATGAAAGTAACAATCTACCACCTTTAAATAAACATAACAAAGTGCAACATGCAAGCTAGATTAAAAAAATATATTAAAACTTATTTCTAAACAGTTACATTTTACTGATGAATGTAGAGCTACCCTTGATAAATCTTTTGGCAGTGCTACAGATTGGATTTTTCATGTAAATAGTTTATGATCATGGCCAAGAAGAAAACCGGTGTGAATGGAGTAATGTTTGTGGCTTGTATTATGAGCAGTCAAGTTGAGACTTATATCAAAATAAATACACAGAACAAAAATCTTTCTGGGGGATACAGATCATAACAAGAGTATTTGGGAACCATGACATGGTATAATGTTTAAGAAGCTTGTCACACTAGAACAATTATGACTGAATAGTGAGTTCAGTCCTAACTGGGTGTCCCAGACTTTTGGCCTTGTGCTATTACCCACTGTGCAAAAAAAAAAAAAAAAATTTAACACCAGATTGATAGAATAGAACCAAAACTCTTCAGATATCAATGCAGTAAAAACTTGTGATTCATCTTTTAAAATATTAAAGCAAGCAAGATCTTTTAGAAGAAATAAAAACTACTACATGTTAAAACAAAGAAAAGAAAAGTTAATAACGTCAATTAATTAAAGCCTGATTAATGTTATAGAATGTCACATTACCCATATTACATATAAAATATTTTTTTTTTAGGTATAACCAAATGTTCTCATTTTGTATCCATTCATAAATAAAAATCTGTTAATAATCCACAAGGTATTATCAATCTTTGTAATAAGGAAAGACACTGGAAGCTGAAAGTTACAAGATATATTGCTTGTATATACATTTGTTGAAAGTTTTCTCAGCATTAGTTTCCTGATATTAATTTTATTGTGAAAACGTAGATGCACATAAAAAATTGATCTGGAAAAATCATTAATTTGAAATTATATATATATATATATATATATATATATATATATATATATATATTCTGTTTTTAATTAAACAGTATTTTATATTTATATCTACCAGCCTGATTATTTTACGATAAATTTTATTATGAAAATGTGTGCTATCCAGCAGGATTCGAACCTGCGATCCCTATTTACATAGGGGAAGCTACCATTTGATCTGGTACTGTCTTAACCACTCGACCATGAATAGCCTCTTGATCAGACAAGGTTTTTATCATGCTTATATAACACAATTTTCGATCTCCCGTAAACAAACCATATCTGCTCTGAAATGTATCGTAATGTCAACAAATGTAAACATGTTATGGAAATTAATGAATTTTAACGAAACTTGGTTATAAGCAACCGACAATTTGTAATGAATTATTTTGAACATTATTTTTACTGATACTTGTATTTAAGTAGATCTTCTGGTTTAATTAAACGGTATTTTATATTTATATCTACCGGCCTGATTATTTTACGATAAATTTTATTATGAAAATTAATTAAAAACAGAATATCTACTTAAATACGAGTATCGGTAAAAATACTGTTCAAAATAATTCATTACAAATTGTCGGTTGCTTATAACCAAGTTTCGTTAAAATTCGTTAATTTCCGTAATGTTTTTATATATATATATATATATATATATATATATATATATATATATATACGTAGAATACTTGTTATATTAGTCAGGTAAATTTTGATAGAGACGAACTCAAAAGAACCCAATGTTAAATTTATCGATTTAATTTAACAGAATAATATAATTTAGAAAAATTTTTAGATATTCTACAATTTCATGGGTAATATGTATTTTGCCACTGATCTTACAGCTCATCAGACCCAAATGATACAACAGTTAATCTTCAAAATATTCCACAAAATAATTACTCACATGTCCATATTGAGAATAGACATTTGTAACGGTAATCTACAAAAAACAATTCCTCACTCATTCAAAAAACCCTAAAGAGAGAAAAAAAGGGAAAAATATAGACAATTGATAAATGGAAAGAAGAGAAAGAAAAAGAGAAGAAATGGAAAGAGAACAAACAGTATACAGAGAAATTAAAATTAACATCATAGATCGATGCCAGCATCTACTGCAATTCATTTGCTTTCTTAGAAAAACATGACATAGAAATTTAACATTAAAATTTAGTTTTAAATGGGATATATTTGCGGTAAAAAAAATAAATTGTAAATCATAATTTTCAATACAAATCAAAATATAACCACTATTAGTATTATATTATAAATATAGTTAAAATAATTAAAACTAATAAAAAATAAAAATAAATAAACTAAAAAGAATTATAATTAAATAGAAAAAATAGAAAAAAGATAAACAGAAAGAAGAGAAAGAAAAAGAAATGAACAGTATAAATAGAAAGTCAGTTAAAATTAACGTCTTATATCAACACCAGCATCTATTTCAATTTATCTGCTTTCTCAAAAAAACATGACATGGAAATTTAGCATTAAATTTAGTTATACCTACAATGGGATATATTTATGGTAAAAAATAAATTGTAAATGATATATATATATATATATATATATATTTATACACACACACGCACACACACACACACAAATAAATAAGAAATGAAGAAAATAATTGCAACATTCAAAATATTAATTTCAAAAAGTGATCAATATAAAAATAGAACAATGAATATTTATTATTAATTATTACTTTAAAATATGTACACACTACAAACTACTACAAATTTTTGTTTCTACATTGAAAGAACAAGGTCTCATCAGGTATGGTTAGAGAAATTATTGTGAATTAATATTTGTTTTAAGTTTGTGAGTTCATAAAGAAATACTGTAAGGCAGGTAAAATTCCATTGGCTACAGCCTAGTATTTTATAGAGAGCTCAAAGTTTGAATTAGTCCAAAGTAATGTGATAAAACTGAACGTTATATCTCTTTTGATTTACAGTCACTTACTGAAAACACTCAAATCTGTGTAACACACATACAATTCTGGTTTCAAATTGGCTTTTTTACATTCTGTCTCAGAAACCCATTAAATCAGAATCTGAGTTCTACTTGCTAAATAGTGCTGTTTGATTGGTCTGTAAAGGGACGTGTCATGTTCTTGCCAACCTATGTCCACAAAGCTGGATTGCTAACTAACATGACAAATTTCTTCTTTCCTCACACACATATGCGAAAATATTAATCAGTGAATGAGAACCCTGGAAAACATACCTGGAAACAAAACCTGAAAAATCTGACAAACCTACACAAAGTTTGGTTTCGCTATATAAATTGCCAAGAAAGTTGAATTTGTCAGAAGGGCGTACAGGCTGTTATGCAGCTGGTCAATCAGAAACACTCCTGCCTTACCTTCTCATCCACCATCACATCAACTTCTTACCCCTCTCTTACACATTGTCGGCAAGGCAGAAAGAAAGAACCTGTCAATGTCATGATTATTACTACAGAAGGAAAGAAAGAACATCACAGAGCAACCAACTACCCAACTCACTCTCCGAGTGATACATATTTGTTCCCTTTCCTCCACTCTCAACCTTCTGTCTCCTTTTCTCTAAGGACAACAGCTTTGGGAAACCACACATATCCTTGTGAACATTCCATAAAATTACAGACAGCCAGCCTAAAACAAATTCATCCCAACATCTGACACCAACCGGCTAAGAATTAAGAACAACCAAATTTGTAAACCACTTGCCTGTATTTATCCAATAAATGAGATAAATTTACATCTTCCTCTGTCATAATTCTTCTTTCAACCATATGCTTGTTTATAACAGTAACATCTTGTGTAATAAATAAAAAGAGCAATACTGTGACAGAAAGTTTACATAATTTATATTATGTCTTTTATGCATATTAAATATTTTATGAACACTTCAAGATATTGTCTACCACACTGACACCACATGGTTCTTGAGAATGACTGAGACATTTGAATGATCCTGACATTTACAAATATCTATTAGGATTATAAAATCATGGATGAAAATGTTCCAACTTCTCCTAATTTTGAAAATTGTGTATTCATAAAAATGTTTATTACATGAACGTTTTTAAAAAAGAAAAACCTAAAATCAGTCATTATAAATCGCCTGAAGACACCAAAAAGGTAAAAACTGTGGTTGCGTAGTAACTCATTTACAAATGAAAAATATTCGAAAGTTCTACAATATAATTGTACTGAGCACTTTTTAATACAACTGCTTACTGGTCTAATTTAATTATGACCAAAAACTAAATAATTATAATTATATATATATATATATATATATATATGTGTGTGTGTGTGTGTGTGTGTGTGTGTGTGTGTATGTATACACACATACACTCAGTTAAAGATGCTCTATACAATAGAATAAATAGAGAATATTTATTAAGGCTTTTTGGTGGATTTTTCCTCATTCTAAATAAGTTGTTTGATGTTAGGTAGAAACTTGTAAAGTCTGAAGGTTGAAAGGAATATGAGTTCCCATGTTATGACTGAGGAATGGATTTTAGCATCACATGGCTAAAATAAAGTTACAGTTCAAAGACATTTTATCATGTGTGTCTGACTTGAACTAAATTTTATTGATAGCCTGTCACGATCCTTATATATATATATATATATATATATATATATATATATATGTGCGTGTGTTTTCATTAAATACTGGTTAACAAGGAAGATTTAATTAATTTTTATTAAGTTTTTCCAGCATCATAACATTTTTCCATTTTGTAAGAGTTAAGGAATGTAAAAATTGTTCATAATATTTATTGTCCTAAGCCCTTTTTGCTTCTTCCATAGCCATTTTCAAAGGTGTTTTTTTCTCTGGTGTTGTCATTTTTTCTTCATGTTTTTACTGTTCCATTATAATTTATTTTTGTGTTGTTTTTAAAAAAGAAGTTTTCATTCCAAGCCCTCAAAGACTGTGCATGACAGGAACTTACATTCTTTTATTTAAAAAAACTTTCAACACTTCATTTCCAGTCTCAAATAATGTAAGGTTGATGGTAGAAGAGAAATATTTAATGCATAGGGCCACTCGAATAGTGAGATGCTTCTGATAAAGTGAATTATATAGAATTTTTGTATTTTCCATCAGAATTTTCCTTTAGGGTTCTTGTAAATTATAGGTTAATCAATGTTGTTTTTATGAAACTTTGATTTGATAAACTAAAGTGCCATAAAAACATTATATATATATATATATATATATGTGTGTGTGTGTGTGTGTGTATATATGTGAAATTATTTGTTTTAACATAATTTTTGATCGATACTTGTATTTAAGTCGATATTCTGTTTATAATCAAACAGTATTATATATTTATTTCTACCAGCCTGATTATTTAGAATAAATTTTTGTTATGAAAATGTGTGTCATTCAGCAGAATTCGAACCTGTGACCCCTATCTGCATGGAGGAAGCCACCAATTGATTTGATGCATTCTTAGACCTCTCAACCACAAATGACCAACAGTCTAAACAAAGTCAAACCAAGCCTATGTAACACAATTTTTGATTCATCCTAATAACCATATCTACTCTAAAATGTATCATAATGTTAACAAATGTAAATATGTTACGGAAATTAACAAAGATTAATGAAATTGGTTAAAAACAACCAACAATTTGAAATTATTTGTTTGAACATTATTTTTGATCGATACTCGTATTTAAGTAGATATTCTGTTTATAATCAAACAGTATTATATATTTATTTCTACCAGCCTGATTATTTCTGATAAAATTTTGTTATGAAAATGTGTGTCATTTGGCAAGATTCAAACCTGTGACCCCTAGCTACATAGAGGAAGCCACCAATTGATCTGGCTCGTCTTAAACCTCTCTACCACAAATGACCAACAGAGCTAAGGACAATCATTTTTTATCTCTCTCATATATATATGTGTGCATACATATATACGAGAGAGATAGATAGATAGATAGATAGATAGAAGTGGACACTGAGGTCAACTTCAAGCTCAGACAGTCTGTTTCATGCCTGAATGCAACCTTCAGATCAACTACTTCCACAGTATCAACAGAAAAGGTAAGTATTATACTGGCCAAAACTAATCAACATTTTGGTCAGTCAGTCAGTTAAGTGATGTATCATACAGTTATGTTGCCCAGTTGCATATCATACATGATGCATGCTTGAGCGATCTTGTTTTAAAAGTGTAATATAACAATCTGGCCCCACCCGAGGAAGTGATGCAAGCAATGGTGTTTCCCGTCGGTGAAGGGGTCGGCGAAACGACAAGACAGGTGTTTGTGAAATACATCCTGTCGAGGCTGGAGCGGATGTCGTTTGACCTTATTTCTGACAGCGGCGGAAATGAATACGGAGGCAAACAGAACAGGTGTCTCTGGGAATTACGTGGGCGTTGCGTGGGCGAGGCAAAACCGGAAGGAAAGTCCCAGTTCTAGAAGACTATATAAAGACCTCGACACACGGATTCGCCAGCAGAGAATGGCCAGTGGAAGCAGAGAAACACCACGGCAAGAATACACTCCTGTCAACCCATTCTATGTGCCTCTCACCCTTCCGTTCTCTATTCCACACGGTTCGTTGTTATTAATAAAAATATAACCTTATATTTTTATATATGCGTGTTTGTTGTTTTGTCGTCGTACGGCGATATATAACAAAAGAACCATGACTGACTGGGCAAAAGGCTTTTCTGCAGTAGATTGCCATTACTTTCCGTGGTAGACTGGTTGCCAACCAAGGCTATAAAATTCAATCTATCTTGATATTTAAACCATAGCTAGAAGGAGAAGAGATACCTTTTTCAATGGTATTTGTGCATAAATTAATGCAATGAATTCAAGTTGAATTTGAACTTGGCTCTCTGATTTCTTGTTCTGAGCCAATATTCACTGCACCACAAGGCACAGCCAATATTTTGGTAGACTCCACAAATGTGTCTGGAGCAACAAAACCTCATGAACCATGCTCTGAAAGACTCAACTGTTGTGAGTTGGTCTCTTGGCAACAGCAAAAAAAAGTGCCATATTCCAAAGATTCTATTCAGAAATTTCTCCTCTGTTTAACAGAAAACTATAGTCCTATTAAAAGGATACATTGATGCCTTGACATACCAACAATGCTTCTATTTTTCTCTGGACAACATATAACTATAGTCCCATGCAAAGGATATAATGACTCCTTGACATGCCGAGCCCTTTTTCTGTCCTGTTTATAGTCATCATCATGTTATATGTGTCACATACCTTCACACCATGGGTGATTGTGGTTCTCCAAAACTTCCTATTTCATTGTGTCATTGTAGTCCTTAGCAATGTTTTTCCCTTTGCTTATGCTTCCACCTCCAGTTCAGCCAAGCTTGTCTGGTAAATGGCTTGCTGCCTTTCCCTGTCTCTCCTTCTGGGTCTGGAAGAAAACTTGAACTCAGGAATTAGTGAAATATATGTATTAATTGTCAAACAAACACAAGAGTATTACATGTCAGTCTGACTGCCAAGTATTAGACCGAGGTGACTCAACCCAACTCAACTACAAGAGGCATATTCTCCTGGTATTCATAATAATAGGAAGAGTTCATTATAGTCCAAAAAGGGTAGGTCCCATAACACTAAGGAATTTCAGCTGTCTTTTTTCCTGATTTTTTTGTTGCTTACTCACTCTGTGCATGGAATTCTAAGTTTCCTGTGAAACAACATTTCTGTTGATAAGTTTTTCCACATTTGTGGTGACATTGTTCAGCATTCAATGCCATACAAGAAATTCACATCACAATCCAGCACTCTTTTCTTTGTTTTTATAAATTTTTTTCCATTTTCCAGTGTTTGCTTAGCTTTTGAAATAGTTCACTCGTCTAGTGCATGTTTAGATTTCAGTGTCACATTTTCCCTCCTCTGTTATAACACTTCCCAGATATTTAAAATTCTGTACTTCATTTTGATGCCTCCAATTCTTTGTTCCCATCTTGGGTCTCTTCTCTTGCTGATGAGCAGATATTCTCTCTTCTTGCAGTCCTTTTTTCTCAGTTTCTTTTACTACTCTATCTAGGAGGTTATTTAGTCTTCTTTTCATGTCAGCCATCAATAATGTCATTAATATCTACCTCCACTACATATTATTATACTAGTAATATATATATATATATATATATATATATATATATATATATATATATTTAGTGTATCGAGGCAGCAAGTAATTTTCTAAACATATGCTGTTAAATATAAGAGACAATGAATGTCTATTATGTTTAATCATGAGCCGTTCTAAACGCCATATTTTTGCTTTAATTTCAGTTGAAAATAAAGACAAAAATTCTCCAACATTTGGATAATTATTTATTGATTTTCTTATAAACTTTCAGCTCACATGAGCCATCTTCAGAGAGGTTGCTTAAACTGAAATATTATAACATCCACCATCACTGACAATTTTATTTTGTCATCACAAAATAAAATCGTCGATGATGGTGGATGCTATTGTGTTACCATCTTAATAACCTCTCTGAAGATGGCTCATGTGAGCCGAAAGCTTAGAAGAAAATCAATAAATAATTATCCAAATGTTGGAGAATTTTTGTCTTTATTTTCAACTGAAATTAAAGCAAAAATATGACGTTTAGAACGGCTCATGATTGAACATAATAGACATTCATTGTCTCTTATATTTAACAGCATATGTTTAGAAAATATATATATATATATATATATATATATATATATATATATATATATTTTCTGAAAAATTATGAAAAAGAATTTGGCAAGCAGGTTTTTATTGTAAAGTGCTCAATATCAAGGTGGAGATAAAGCATTGATAGTTTTAGTGTGAAGAATTTGTGACTTTAACTGAACAGGTTCATGCCAGCTGCAAAGCAAAAGAAAAAAACAGCACCTATGAGAAAAAACATTATCAAGATGTTTTCATGAAACTTTGACGTCATCATGAACCTATTCAGTTACAGCAACAAATTCTTTGCCTTAAACTTTATATATATATATTACCATATAAGTATTATAAATCAGTCAACAGCGGTGAAATATTCAGGATATTCTTCTTTGAGAAATATACAATGTGAATTGTAAATAAACCTATGTAATAGTATTGTTATTGATGGTTATTTTTTTAATTTCATACACAAGGGCTGTCATGGCTCTTGCTATAACAAGCGTATAGTTTCAAGGGAAATTGCAGAGAATTAAAATTTCAGACTGTATTGATCAAATTTTAGAAAGAGTTGACAAAATTGTTGATATATGGCTCTTTAGCTGCCATTGATAATGTAAGTATAGGCGTGTTGTTGGTAGGACTGGGAGTTGACTGATTATTTGGGTTGTAACCCTATTTTCAGATGGCTGGTATTAATTTTAAGTGATTTTCAAGATGAGAAGAGATTTCCCTAAAATTGGAAAATACAATTATTTTTGTCAGGAAAAGTAGCCAAAGTGATAAAAAGTGGAAAATACGGATTCAGATTCAATCAGTGCAGAACTGCTTTTATTGGGAGAAGTAAGCAAATTTATCTAACTAGTTACATAAGCATAGTCAAAATATTGTGAAATGGGTTTTGACAATATATGACCATTGGTCAAAATACACCTTTAGGATTCCCTGTTTACTGACTATCAGGACAGCTAATAGGAACAGACAGACAATAACAGACAGTAAGTTTTCTCCCCTTCCACTAGAAGTCAAACTGATTAAATGATATTACTTACATGTCAAGATAGTAAGTCATATATAGAGAGGGGGAAATAAAAATATGTGTCTAACTTCAACACCCCAGTTTTGTGTCTTTTTGATAAAACTGGGGTGAAAACAAAATTTAGTGAGACGGGGATCAGCAATGAATTGATGCAGACCAGTTGAAATAGCCTGTCCCCAGAGATTTTGCAAGAGAAGATTCATCCAAATTCAATGAGCTGCAAATTGAATAAAGCATCATCCCATGGAGATAATAGATCATGAATATTAATGTGCTACTGAAATACCAGCCAACTGATATTTTTTTTATGTCACTTAGCTTTGACTCTCTTGTAATTTTGTATCTATTTGATATATATATATATATATATATATATATATATATATATATATAAATAAATTTAAATCTGGTTTTTCATTATATATACCATTCCTTTGCGTGTCTGGTTTAACCTAGTCGGGTGATGACAAGTAATCCTGCTTTGGATGATCAGAGATTAAAAAACATAACATAGGTAGAGTCAACCAAAGGTCAGAAAGGTTGGCTGGACTCAGCCAGGAGTCATGTTATAGAGTTGATTAGCCGAGATCACAGCTGATGTGGTAAGTGATGCCTGGATTAGTGAAGTCAAATGGAGTGTTGTTAGCTAGGTTGATGTACACTTTTCTTCAGGGTTGAGGTGTTTGATAGGCCAATAGTTGAGTGATGAGACTGAGATGCTGAAGCCGAAAAGCTTGATGCCAACAAGGTTGATTCATGGTAAGGCCCAGTAAGGTGCATTCGTGGGTTGGTTGACGGAGGTGAGGTGGTAACAACGAGGAAGGCCCAGAGTGAATAATGAAGCTTGATTGACCAGAATGTCTATGCTAGATTCTGATTGAATAGAATATCTATGAAAAGAAATCATGATGGTGTCATCAAGGGAGGCCTAGAGTGGATAGTAAAGTTATGAATCTGATGTGGCCACTACAGTGAGCGCAAGTGTGAAGAGTCAGGGGAGTTGCCAATAAAGTTGGGAAATGACTAAATTGCTGGGTTGATCAGGTAAAATTAGTAAAGCTTAGCAAAGGTCCTTTGGTAACAAGAGAGGCAATCATGGTGGTAATGTCAACAGGTGACCTCTTGGCCTGCTACCCTGTGTGAAGAGATTAGTTAAGCTTGGGTGAGTTCATGGTGGTGATGAGAAAGGCAGTTGTGGTTGTAACAACAGCAGCATACTGCTATTAATAGCCTGATACTGTGTTGGTCACTTATGAGCAGGCTTTCACGCCTGCTCATAAGTGACCATCATCATCATCGTTTAACATCCATTTCCATGCTAGCATGTGTTTTATGGGGGTTTTCTCAATGGCTGTGTAATTGAACCATTATGAAATATTGGAATGAATTTTACAGCTGTTATCTAACACCAACCAGTTTAGGAGACTGGAAACTCTTAAAATGACCCAAATTTAAGGGTTAATTATTTGCCCATAGCTAGGATCCTACCACTATTGGTCATGTTGAACCTGGGAACAACAGCAGTTAAGAGGTGGTTTCATGCTCTTCTAAATGTCCTGGTCAGAGGCCATGCTGATGGATGTAGTTTGTCATGTTCAGGACAAATCTGGTGTTTCTATTTTTTGGCAACAGATGGCCTCTTGGCCTGCTACTCTGTATGAAGAGTTTGGTGAGTTCATGCTGGTCACAAAAGAGACAATTGTGGTGGTAACAATAACAGCATGCTGGTGTCAATAGCTTGCTACTTTGTCAGTCACTTATGAGCAGCCTTTCTTTTAAGAAAATCTGGTGGCTCTTAGGGCCATCATTTTTTGGGTTGAAAAATTCATGATTGGCTATTGCACTTTAGGTTTCTGTGTATATTTGTCAGCCAGTTATGATGCTCAGGAGCCCCTACACAGAAGACAGCTTTTTTTTGTTAGTGTTTTGCTTACTTATCGCTGGCATCCAGCCAACATGTAGAGTCAATCAGAAAGAGATCTAATTACAGCCGAGTATAAAAGTCATAAGAAAGATATAACCTTAAAAGATATTGTAAAACTATCAAGTGAAAGAAACAAAACTTTCAAAATTGTAATAGAACTGAAAAGAGACTAGAAAAGAAATTTGTAAAAATAAAAACAAAAATATCTTTGAGAGGGTCATTTTTTAAAACTAAATCATTACAAGGCCCAAGAGTCACTCAAAGTAGAGGGTTACTACTGAATAAAGCAGTTGTATGAATCTAAGAAGAAGAAGAATGTGTAGATTATAAGGATAGATATAATAAATCTGAACCTAGCTTGAAGAAGTTATGATTGTAGTGTTTGGGGAAGCATCCTCTCGGGAGTCAGTCCCACTAAGCAGCAGTTCTTAAGAAGAAACTAAGTGGAACTAAGGTAAAAAAAAATTTGTCAGCTGCAAAACACTTAATCTTTTTTTTCTTCTATGTACTTTATCACTTCAGGACATTGGCAATCATGGCTCTTCATAATTTCCAGTCATTTGTATCTCTTAATAAATTTTGCATTTTGTTATCTCTCCTAAACTTTGTTGTGCCAACCATTTACTCAAGCTCACTAAGTAAGTTATGTGTTTTACTCTCTCTCGCATTCAATCTGTCCTGTGAGTATAAAATTTTTCCTGTTCTCTTCTTAATATGTATGTGGTCATCTAGGTGATCTAACACCTTGTTCCGGTGCAAAGGCGCATAGTTTTAAAAGGTATACAAATGTGTAGTAGCCATGTCGACATATGAGCCACCTGTTGTAACTCGTATACAAATAAGCAGCTAAGAAAAGGCATAAAACAAGGAAAGGTAACGATTTGAGGAAGGACGAACTTAGTCGGTTAACGAGGTGTTCAAGCAAGAAGACAACGACATTGAAGAAGAAAATGATGACGACGTTGGAAAGACCAGGAAAACAAGGGAGCACCTGTTGTCATCAAAAGTTTTGTCTGCCTGAAACACAGACATATTACAGATTTCTTTTTCCTTACAATGTACCTTAGAAATTTAAATTATTTCTTCCTGATATTTTTTTTTAATCATTTCACTCAAAGCAAAGTGGGAATGCCAGTAATATGCAGTGGTTTACAGAGAGTGAAACTGAGAGAAAAGACTTGGCATTAAGTGAGAGGATAAAAGAGGAGTGACATTCAAAAAGACAGAAGATGGTGTTTAATGTGGCATTTAAAACTTTAAAG
>JBBBDQ010030866.1:0-60986 GCA_037127315.1 Ascarosepion bandense | reverse complement strand
GTGTTGTTGTTGTTGTTGTTGCTGCTGTCGAGACTCCTGCTGCTGCTGTTGTTGCTTTGCCTCCTTGCGGGGCTTCTTCTTTTCTGGGGACGGAGATTTTTCATGTTGTGGAGGAGGGGAAGCAACTTTCTTGCCCCTCCTAACCACCTCCGTCCATTCACTGCTTTTGGGTTCGGCTTTTTCCTCAGGAGACACTGTTGTTTTCGACACCGGCGGTGTTTCCGGTGTCACCTGGTTTTCCTCCGGTTTCCTTGCCGGACACGTTTTGAAGGTGTGTCCGGCCAGACCACACGCCCAGCAGTGCGGCTTCCTTCCCTCCACGACAACAAAAAGTTTCCGGCCACGGCACAGCAAAACATCGGGGACTTTCAAAAGGTTCGTCCTGTCCATGACCATGCTGATATTGACGTCTTCCGTGGCCACACCGGCCTTGCTATTTATCCTTGCGACCACCTCCACCGCTCCAAATTGAGCAAAAAATGCTCCCACGTGGTCACAAGCCACCTCGACTGGCACACCATGCACCGTTATCTTTGACCTTCGAGTACCCAGATACTCCGTCTGCATCCGGATACCCCTGGACTCCAAGGTATTACCGGCCAAATTCCTTGCTTCCGTCTCTGAGCTCAATAACACATCCCACACAGCCCGGGAGTTTCTCGCCAGGATACAGGGCACAATATTTAAGGCTTTCAACGCCTCTTCCATACTCTCCCTGCTGACACTGATGGACTTTCGCGTTTTGACATCGGATGTCAGCAGGGAGATCGTTCTAGGTGCGATAACATTCACCACCTCCGGTATCACTTTCAACTCGTTCTCGGAAATATATTCCTTATACTTCTCCTGCATTTGCCGGTAGTACCCGGCATCCTTCTTAATTGGTGCTTTTACCCATGCTGTCGGTGAGGGAGTCACCGTGGGCACAGCGTCAGAAGTTGAGGGCTGGGGAGACAAAGCCATAGCTTGACTTGCCCCCCCTCACAATAAAAAAAACGTCCAAAAAAGCACACGAGCGACGAAGACAAACAAAACAATGTAACAAAACAGACGTACTCACTGGTAACACAGAGTCCACAATAATCCAACAGTAACTCCTCCAAAAATCACAGAGTCAGTGCCAACGGCTCGTCAGGGCACTATTTATTTTGTAAAATTTACAAAATTATGGCACAAGGCCTAAAAGGGGAGGGGGAGAGGTTGGTTCTCACTTAACTATCCTATACCTAGCTAAACACTATCACGACCCATTCACTCGTTACAATTTGCACAGTCACCAAAAGAACCCATCCATCTACTCCCAATCCTTCGTACACCACAATGCCAGAAACTTACAAGGGACACCTAAAAAGTGGGGAAATTAACCCGTGACAATAAAAATGTATTTATATACAATATAATATATACAATATAATGTAAAATATTTAATGAAAAATGAAATGATGGGAGGGGGATGAACCCAAAAATAAACTAAAAATACAACAAATTTTGAACTAAAATAATAATCAATGTTAGTAAGAACCGACCATCCCAGAAAAAAGAGTGGCCGCTGTATTCCGCCCAATGGCGAAATCAAGAAGCACACTCGCTAAGGGAGTGGGGAGGGGGGTAAAAAATTAGCGGAAAGGGACAATAAAAGGCTGAACCAGCCGAGATAAAAAGAGACCAAAACAAACTGGGGAGGTTGGGAATCTCGGCATGGATTATAACAAAAGAGAAAGCCGGGTACAGGCTAGGAACACATTCATTCACTTTAACTAGGTACACAAGAAAGAACTAGCTTAACCAGGGGAGGGTTCCAGAGGAATCCACCCCGATGTAACCAGCAGATCTAAAAGAGAAAATCAAGATTAGCCCCGTTCAAACGAACCAGGCTCGCCACATTTACCCACCTTTTGCTAAAGTCTGTCGAAGTCAAACGTTTCCAATCAGTTCTAATCTTTATTTTGAGCTGATGCTCAAAATAACAGATCAGATCCTGATGTGAAAGACGCTGACCTCGCAAGACTTCCTCCAATCGCGTCGTCCAAATCACCATTCGAGCCGTGGCTAGCAGCGACAGAAACACCATACGCTTCATCCCAGAGAACGGGGGCGACACATTATCACAGGCGAATGCACGATCAATGAGCACAAGCTCTCGCGGCTCGATACGAGCAGTCAACTCGCCGACCCGGTCCCATAGAGGGCGAACCCGCGAACAATGGTAGAAGGCGTGCGAAGCCGTTTCTTCCAAGCCAAGGTTGCAGCGTTCGCAATCTGGCAAATCCGCCAGGCCCCATATGAAGGCCATGTCATTGAGAGGCAAGCGATTCCGAGCTAATCGCCAGGTGAGCGAAAACTCAGAGTTGTTGAGATAATCACTCCCTGGCGCCCAAGACCAGAACGTGCGAAACTCGTCCTCCGACAAGCGCAGCACATCACGTAGTGAATCCTTTGCGACGCCCTCCACTAACCCACGATAGAGGACTCTCCTAGGCCGTGAAAGGTCACTGGACCGTGGAATGGCCCGCAGGGCCGCCAGACATTCGAGGAGAAAACTCGATCGCTCTCGAGGCTTACGGCACCGCCTCAAGATGGGGGGGGAGTGATAGTAAGTCTAGGGAACATGTCCCTCACTATCCCCCTAAGCAATGAGTCTTCGGAAATCGCTCGCCTGAGAAAAACCAACCTCGACGCAACCTTATGGCCCATCAGGTATGGCATTCCCAGGCCCCCATGACACGGACGTTGGTAACAGACACGTTTGTCGACATAGTGTTTGCGTCCTCTCCATAAAATGGAGAATAGCAAACGCTCGATCGCCTTCTTATGCCGTTTACAAAGTGGAAGTACTGACAACTGGTAAAGGATGATGGGAAAGACGTATGTAGCACACGCCTCAGCCATACCCTTTAAGGACAACCTCCTTCGGCGCCAAATCTTGGCCGACGCGCCTACCTTTGCCAGTACTTCAGACCAATTTTTCTCCAACTGTAGGTCGGGCCCGAACCACACTCCAAGAATGCAGACCGGGCCGTCCGTCCAGTCGAAGGGCCCCGGGAGGGTCAGACCCTTCCAGGCGCCTAACCGCAAGCCGGACGACTTGTTGCGGTTAATCTTGGCCCCTGTCACCTGTTCGTACCGTTCAAGCGCCTTCTGTACCACCTCGATGTCCCTGCGGGAGGACACGAAAGTAGTGACGTCATCGGCGTACGCGGAAACCCTGGCTCGAGCACCACCAGGGACAGCGATTCCACGTAGGGCCGGACTGCACGCCCTGTCCCTTAGCCGGCGAAGGAGGGGCTCCAACGCCAAAGCATAAAGTAGGGGCGACAGTGGACAACCCTGTCGGACCGACCTAGACAGCGCCAGAACGCCCGACAACTTTCCGTTCACCTGTACCACAGCCGTCGGGGATTGATACAGGAGGCTAATCCAGCGGCGGAAGTTGGTTTCGAATCCAGCTGCCTGCAGGACAGCCGCCAGGTACCGATGGTCAACCCTATCAAATGCCTTGGACTGATCTAAATGGATCAGCGCGGCTTCGTCGTCGTCTTTTATCCCCTCTATGATCGTGCGTATCAGATGCAGGTTGCTCTGAATTGTTCGGCCCTTCACAGCACAAGTCTGCTCAGGTCCCAACAGAGACTCGGCAACTAATTGCAAACGATTTTGCAAGATCTTGGCCAAAATCTTTAACTCTGTGTTTAGCAGAGTTATGGGCCGGTAACCCTCTAGCTCCCTCCCCACATCCTTGCCTTTTCTCAACAGCGTGATCACACCCCTGGTGAACCGTTTGGGGATGGACCCCTGCCGGAACCAGTTGTTGAACACGACAGTCAAAATCGGGACAAAGATGTGCGACAGCCTCAAGTACAATTCATAGGGCAAACCATCGAGACGCGGCGATTTGCCACTGCCGACCTTCTTCAGCGCCGCGTAGACTTCGCCCTCCGTAATCTCTCCCTCGCAGCTAGCTGCAACAGCCGGCAAAAGCCGGGGGAAGTCAGCCAAATAGCTGCGAAACTCCTCATCACGGAGACCGGGCTCCTTGGTAAACAGGATCTCGAAATGCCGCCGAAACGCCTCGCACATGTCGTCAGTCGACCGCAGAGTGTGTCCCTCCGGGTTGCGAACCTCTCGAATGTACCGGTCGCCTCCGCGGCGAATTTCTTCCTTGCGCAGTTCTGCGCCCATGTTCACAGCTTCGGAAGACATCTTGCTTAACTTATGTCTAACTACCTGGCCCATGTAACGATCGCTATTCGACCGGTCCACGGCCTCCTTAGCTATGGCTATTTCTAGGGGATCCCCACCAGCCACCGCCCGGGAGTAATTAGCTCTAAGTGTCTTCACCTTGTCAGCCTTATCTAGTTTGAGCCGAATGCTGAACTGAGTGGTGAAAGACCTAATACTATCCTTAAGGTTCTCCCACCACTTATTCCCGATGACTCCCCCAGTTAACGCCCGCTGCACTAAGTTAATTAGCTGGCGCCGGAAGTCCCGCCTGTCCAGTAAGGACACGTTGAACTTCCAGTAACCAGCCATTCTAACCCTATTTTCTAAATTTACCCGGGCACAAACGAGTTTGTGGTCCGAGTAACCTAGCCAGTGGAACGTGGGACAATCTAAGAAATCTAGTTCGGCTTCACGAACTAACATTCTATCAAGGTAGCTAGCCACCTTGGTAGAAGGCCAACTATTAGCCCACGTCCACATTCTCCCGCCCTTGTGATCGGCCCGGTATCTATCGACAAGACCGAAGTCCTCGATAAGATCGACCAAGCTACGATCACGTTCCTTCCCTCTAGCTCCCCGCCCTCTATCCAACTTGGGGTTCAGGATGGCATTCCAGTCCCCCACTAAGACGAGTCGCTTGGAATCCACCAGGAAGGGCCCCAACCGCCGAAAAAACGAGACGCGCTCCTCCTGGTCGTTGGGCGCATAAACCGCAACCAGCCGAAACGCATTGCTTTTCACTGCAATATCGGCCACGATCAGCCGGCCCTCGGCACCGACATGGACAAGATCCACCCTCGCGTCCAGGGTACGCTTGACCAGCAAAGACACTCCTCTGGCCAGCCGGTTCCCATATGCTGAATAGACGACAAAGTCGTTAGACAGCACACAAGCATCGACCTTGCAAACAAAGTGAGTCTCTTGGATCGCGGCGACATCCACGCCGAAGGACAAGAGGTCCCGGAGCAGGCGGGCCGCCTTACTCCGATCCCTAAGGCCCTTCACGTTCATACTGGCTAACTTAATTGACATCATTTAGACCTGAAAAAGAGAGCAGAAAATTACTTCTGGTCACATACGGAGCGAAAATCAATGGGAGTAGGGACCCCGACGGATTGTCCAAGGTTGCCTGTGCCAATATCGGACGTAATTCGTCCGTCCTGGACAATGCCGCCGACGTCCGTGGGAAAGGTAAGTTTTACCGCCCTATATAAAGATGGGTGGAGGATGACGGGGACCCTCCCAGCACAAAAATGAGACAACCTTTGTAAGTATTTGGTGCCTGTCTGGCACATTTGAATTTGTGGGAAAGCCTCAACGGCCCCCTGCACAAATTCCCAGGCTTTTGTTCTGCTACCCCCGGTATTTCTGATTAAGGTCAGTACCCCGGGGGCCCCTGGGAAATTGGCAGGGTCCTCGATAGACTTTCCGTCTATGTTTTTCAATTTGAATAGAGGCCTTAGGAGGGCCTTCTTCTGAGAAGAAAGGTCCCTCTCTAAGGCCTGTCTATTTTGCAAACATCTACGTTTGCGAAAATGTTCTTTTTCTTTTTTCCCTTTTTCGGGGAGGATTTGTCTGGGTTCGGGGAGGGATGGTTAATTTTAAGGGGTGAGGTTGGAGTTTCTGATTGGGGAGAGGGTGTAGGAGGTGTGGGGGAAGGAGAAGTTATTTTTCTTATCGGGGAGGTGGACTTACTCCTCCCCTCAAGAGACACAGTTCTGGTGGGTGATGTAGGGGCGGATTGGGTTCTGGTAATTTCCTTTACCCTCTCCTCTCTGCCTCGTTCATATACTTCCTTTTTCCCCTTTTTTTGGGACACCTCCTCCTCCTCCTCCTCCCGTCCTCTCTTCAACGATGAGGAACGGGGGGGAGGCATTTCCTCCTCCATTTCTTGTGGTTGTTGTTCTTGTTGTTGTTCTTTGCGTTGCTGTTGTTGTTCTTTGTGTTGTTCTTGTTGTTCCTTGCGTTGTTGTTGTTGCTGCTGCTGCTTTACCTCTTTGCGAGGCTTCTTCTTTTCTGGGGACGGAGATTTTTCATGTTGTGGAGGAGGGGAAGCAACTTTCTTCCCCCTCCTAACCACCTCCGTCCATTCACTGCTTTTGGGTTCTGATTTTTCCGGAGACACTGTTGTTTTCGACACCGGCGGTGTTTCCGGTGTCACCGGTGTTTTTTCCGGTTGCCTTGCCGGACACATTTTGAATGTGTGTCCGGCCAGACCACACGCCCAGCAGTGCGGCTTCCTTCCCTCCACCACCACGAACAGCCTTCTTCCACGACATAACAAGATGTCTGGGACCTTCAGGAAGTTTTCGCGGTCTACAACCACGCTGACATATATATCCTCCGTGGCCACACCGGCCTTACTCTTTATACGTGCCACCTCCTCCACCGCACCGAAAGTCGCAAAAAACGCTCCGACATGGTCACAGGAAATGTCCACCGGCACGCCATGTATCGTGATTTTTGTCTTTCTTGTACCAAGGTATTCGGTTTGAAACCGGATACCTTTCGCAGTCAATACATTTCCGGCTAGATCTTTTGCTTCGCCTTCCGAGCCCAGCAAGATGTCCCACATTGCACGGGACCTTCTTGCCAGTACGCAAGGTACAATGTCCAGGACTTTCAGGGCTTCTTCCATGTTCTCCCTACTGACAGCAATAAATTTTTTTGTTTTTTCATCGGCTGTCAGTAGAGAGATTGTCTTCTTTGCCACTACATTCACCACTTCTGGTATTGCTACCAATTCGTTGTCTTTTATGTAGTCTTGGTATTTTTCCCGCATTTGCCGGTAGTACCCGGCATCCTTCTTCATTGGTGCTTTTACCCATGCTGTCGGTGAGGGAGTCACCGTGGGTACAGCGTCAGAAGTTGAGGGCTGGGGAGACAAAGCCATAGCTTGACTTGCCCCCCCTCACAAACAAAAAAAACGTTCAAAAAAGTACACGAGCGACGAAGACAAACAAAACAATATAACAAAAACAGACGTACTCACTGGTAACACAGAGTTCAAAATAATCCAACAGTAACTCTTGCAAAAATCACAGAGTCAATGCCAACGGCTCGTCAGGGCACTATTTATTTTGTAAAATTTACAAAATTATGGCACAAGGCCTAAAAGGGGAGGGGAGAGGTTGGTTCTCACTTAACTATCCTATACCTAGCTAAACACTATCACGACCCATTCACTCGTTACAATTTGCACAGTCACCAAAAGAACCCATCCATCTACTCCCAATCCTTCGTACACCACAATGCCAGAAACTTACAAGGGACACCTAAAAAGTGGGGAAATTAACCCGTGACAATAAAAATGTATTTATATACAATATAATATATACAATATAATGTAAAATATTTAATGAAAATGAAATGATGGGAGGGGGATGAACCCAAAAATAAACTAAAAATACAACAAATTTTGAACTAAAATAATAATCAATGTTAGTAAGAACCGACCATCCCAGAAAAAAGAGTGGCCGCTGTATTCCGCCCAATGGCGAAATCAAGAAGCACACTCGCTAAGGGAGTGGGGAGGGGGGTAAAAAATTAGCGGAAAGGGACAATAAAAGGCTGAACCAGCCGAGATAAAAAGAGACCAAAACAAACTGGGGAGGTTGGGAATCTCGGCATGGATTATAACAAAAGAGAAAGCCGGGTACAGGCTAGGAACACATTCATTCACTTTAACTAGGTACACAAGAGAGAACTAGCTTAACCAGGGGAGGGTTCCAGAGGAATCCACCCCGATGTAACCAGCAGATCTAAAAGAGAAAATCAAGATTAGCCCCGTTCAAACGAACCAGGCTCGCCACATTTACCCACCTTTTGCTAAAGTCTGTCGAAGTCAAACGTTTCCAATCAGTTCTAATCTTTATTTTGAGCTGATGCTCAAAATAACAGATCAGATCCTGATGTGAAAGACGCTGACCTCGCAAGACTTCCTCCAATCGCGTCGTCCAAATCACCATTCGAGCCGTGGCTAGCAGCGACAGAAACACCATACGCTTCATCCCAGAGAACGGGGGCGACACATTATCACAGGCGAATGCACGATCAATGAGCACAAGCTCTCGCGGCTCGATACGAGCAGTCAACTCGCCGACCCGGTCCCATAGAGGGCGAACCCGCGAACAATGGTAGAAGGCGTGCGAAGCCGTTTCTTCCAAGCCAAGGTTGCAGCGTTCACAATCTGGCAAATCCGCCAGGCCCCATATGAAGGCCATGTCATTGAGAGGCAAGCGATTCCGAGCTAATCGCCAGGTGAGCGAAAACTCAGAGTTGTTGAGATAATCACTCCCTGGCGCCCAAGACCAGAACGAGCGAAACTCGTCCTCCGACAAGCGCAGCACATCACGTAGTGAATCCTTTGCGACGCCCTCCACTAACCCACGATAGAAGACTCTCCTAGGCCGTGAAAGGTCACTGGACCGTGGAATGGCCCGCAGGGCCGCCAGACATTCGAGGAGAAAACTCGATCGCTCTCGAGGCTTACGGCACCGCCTCAAGATGGGGGGGGAGTGATAGTAAGTCTAGGGAACATGTCCCTCACTATCCCCCTAAGCAATGAGTCTTCGGAAATCGCTCGCCTGAGAAAAACCAACCTCGACGCAACCTTATGGCCCATCAGGTATGGCATTCCCAGGCCCCCATGACACGGACGTTGGTAACAGACACGTTTGTCGACATAGTGTTTGCGTCCTCTCCATAAAATGGAGAATAGCAAACGCTCGATCGCCTTCTTATGCCGTTTACAAAGTGGAAGTACTGACAACTGGTAAAGGATGATGGGAAAGACGTATGTAGCACACGCCTCAGCCATACCCTTTAAGGACAACCTCCTTCGGCGCCAAATCTTGGCCGACGCGCCTACCTTTGCCAGTACTTCAGACCAATTTTTCTCCAACTGTAGGTCGGGCCCGAACCACACTCCAAGAATGCAGACCGGGCCGTCCGTCCAGTCGAAGGGCCCCGGGAGGGTCAGACCCTTCCAGGCGCCTAACCGCAAGCCGGACGACTTGTTGCGGTTAATCTTGGCCCCTGTCACCTGTTCGTACCGTTCAAGCGCCTTCTGTACCACCTCGATGTCCCTGCGGGAGGACACGAAAGTAGTGACGTCATCGGCGTACGCGGAAACCCTGGCTCGAGCACCACCAGGGACAGCGATTCCACGTAGGGCCGGACTGCACGCCCTGTCCCTTAGCCGGCGAAGGAGGGGCTCCAACGCCAAAGCATAAAGTAGGGGCGACAGTGGACAACCCTGTCGGACCGACCTAGACAGCGCCAGAACGCCCGACAACTTTCCGTTCACCTGTACCACAGCCGTCGGGGATTGATACAGGAGGCTAATCCAGCGGCGGAAGTTGGTTTCGAATCCAGCTGCCTGCAGGACAGCCGCCAGATACCGATGGTCAACCCTATCAAATGCCTTGGACTGATCTAAATGGATCAGCGCGGCTTCGTCGTCGTCTTTTATCCCCTCTATGATCGTGCGTATCAGATGCAGGTTGCTCTGAATTGTTCGGCCCTTCACAGCACAAGTCTGCTCAGGTCCCAACAGAGACTCGGCAACTAATTGCAAACGATTTTGCAAGATCTTGGCCAAAATCTTTAACTCTGTGTTTAGCAGAGTTATGGGCCGGTAACCCTCTAGCTCCCTCCCCACACCCTTGCCTTTTCTCAACAGCGTGATCACACCCCTGGTGAACCGTTTGGGGATGGACCCCTGCCGGAACCAGTTGTTGAACACGACAGTCAAAATCGGGACAAAGATGTGCGACAGCCTCAAGTACAATTCATAGGGCAAACCATCGAGACCCGGCGATTTGCCACTGCCGACCTTCTTCAGCGCCGCGTAGACTTCGCCCTCCGTAATCTCTCCCTCGCAGCTAGCTGCATCAGCCGGCAAAAGCCGGGGGAAGTCAGCCAAATAGCTGCGAAACTCCTCATCACGGAGACCGGGCTCCTTGGTAAACAGGATCTCGAAATGCCGCCGAAACGCCTCGCACATGTCGTCAGTCGACCGCAGAGTGTGTCCCTCCGGGTTGCGAACCTCTCGAATGTACCGGTCGCCTCCGCGGCGAATTTCTTCCTTGCGCAGTTCTGCGCCCATATTCACAGCTTCGGAAGACATCTTGCTTAACTTATGTCTAACTACCTGGCCCATGTAACGATCGCTATTCGACCGGTCCACGGCCTCCTTAGCTATGGCTATCTCTAGGGGATCCCCACCAGCCACCGCCCGGGAGTAGTTAGCTCTAAGTGTCTTCACCTTGTCAGCCTTATCTAGTTTGAGCCGAATGCTGAACTGAGTGGTGAAAGACCTAATACTATCCTTAAGGTTATCCCACCACTTATTCCCGATGACTCCCCCAGTTAACGCCCGCTGCACTAAGTTAATTAGCTGGCGCCGGAAGTCCCGCCTGTCCAGTAAGGACACGTTGAACTTCCAGTAACCAGCCATTCTAACCCTATTTTCTAAATTTACCCGGGCACAAACGAGTTTGTGGTCCGAGTAACCTAGCCAGTGGAACGTGGGACAATCTAAGAAATCTAGTTCGGCTTCACGAACTAACATTCTATCAAGGTAGCTAGCCACCTTGGTAGAAGGCCAACTATTAGCCCACGTCCACATTCTCCCGCCCTTGTGATCGGCCCGGTATCTATCGACTAGACCGAAGTCCTCGATGAGATCGACCAAGCTACGATCACGTTCCTTCCCTCTAGCTCCCCGCCCTCTATCCAACTTGGGGTTCAGGATGGCATTCCAGTCCCCCACTAAGACGAGTCGCTTGGAATCCACCAGGAAGGGCTCCAACCGCCGAAAAAACGAGACGCGCTCCTCCTGGTCGTTGGGCGCATAAACCGCAACCAGACGAAACGCATTGCTTTTCACTGCAATATCGGCCACGATCAGCCGGCCCTCGGCACCGACATGGACAAGATCCACCTTCGCGTCCAGGGTACGCTTGACCAGCAAAGACACTCCTCTGGCCAGCCGGTTCCCATATGCTGAATAGACGACAAAGTCGTTAGACAGCACACAAGCATCGACCTTGCAAACAAAGTGAGTCTCTTGGATCGCGGCGACATCCACGCCGAAGGACAAGAGGTCCCGAAGCAGGCGGGCAGCCTTACTCCGATCCCTAAGGCCCTTCACGTTCATACTGGCTAACTTAATTGACATCATTTAGACCTGAAAAAGAGAGCAGAAAATTACTTCTGGTCACATACGGAGCGAAAATCAATGGGAGTAGGGACCCCGACGGATTGTCCAAGGTTGCCTGTGCCAATATCGGACGTAATTCGTCCGTCCTGGACAATGCCGCCGACGTCCGTGGGAAAGGTAAGTTTTACCGCCCTATATAAAGATGGGTGGAGGATGACGGGGACCCTCCCAGCACAAAAATGCGAAAGCCTTTGAAGATATTTAGTGCCCGTTTGGGCCATTTTTATATCCGGGAAAGCCTCAACGGCCCCCTGCACAAATTCCCAGGCCTTTGTTCTACTTCCCCCGGTATTTCTGATCAAAGTCAGTACTCCGGGGGCGCCCGGGAAATTGGCAGGGTCCTCGATGGACTTTCCATCAATATTTTTTACCTTGAATAAAGGCCTTAGGAGGGCCTTCTTCTGAGAAGAAAGGTCCCTCTCTAAGGCCTGTCTGTCAATTTTGCAGACATCGTTGTTTGCATAACAGTTTCTTTGTTTTCCTCTTTTCGGGGAGGATTTATTAGGATTCGGGGATGGACTCGGTGAGGGTTGATCAGATTTCGGGGAGGAAGGTTCTGGTTGGGAGGAGGGTGTGGGAGGTGTAAGGGAAGGAGAAGGTATATTTCTTACTGGGGAGGCAGAATGACTCCTCCCCTTAACAAAGACAGTTCTGACAGGTGATGCAGGTGCAGATTGGGTCTTGGGGGAAGCTGTAATTCGCTCCGCTCTGCTACGCTCCTCCTTCTTTCCTTTTTTTATGTTGACATCCTCTTCCTCCTCTCGAGCCCTCTTTAAAGATGACGACCGTGGAGGAGGCATTTCCACATCCAAGTCTTGTTGTTGTTGATCTGGTTGTTGTTGATCTGGTTGCTGTTTCTGTGGTTCATTTTGTTGTTGTTGTTGCTGCTGTCGAGGCTCCTGCTGCTGCTGTTTTGCCTCCTTGCGAGGCTTCTTCTTTTCTGGGGACGGAGATTTTTCATGTTGCGGAGGAGGGGAAGAAACTTTCTTCCCCCTCCTCACCACCTCCGTCCATTCCCCGCTTTTTGGCTGGGATTTTTTTTCTGGAGTACTTGTTGTTTTTGACACCGGCGGTGTTTCCGGTGTCACCGGTGTTTCTTCCGGTTTCCTTGCCGGACACATTTTGAATGTGTGTCCGGCCAGACCACACGCCCAGCAGTGCGGCTTCCTTCCTTCCACTACCACAAACAACTTTCTTCCTCTACAGAGCAAAATGTCTGGGACCTTCAAAAAATTTTCGCGGTCAACCACCACACTAACACATATATCTTCCGTGGCCACACCGGCCTTACTCTTTATACGTGCCACCTCCTCCACCGCACCGAAAGTCGCAAAAAACGCTCCGACATGGTCACAGGAAATGTCCACCGGCACGCCATGTATCGTGATTTTTGTCTTTCTTGTACCAAGGTATTCGGTTTGAAACCGGATACCTTTCGCAGTCAATACATTTCCCGCCAGATCTTTTGCTTCGCCTTCCGAGCCCAGCAAGATGTCCCACATTGCACGGGACCTTCTTGCCAGTACGCAAGGTACAATGTCCAGGACTTTCAGGGCTTCTTCCATGTTCTCCCTACTGACAGCAATAAATTTTTTTGTTTTTTCATCGGCTGTCAGTAGAGAGATTGTCTTCTTTGCCACTACATTCACCACTTCTGGTATTGCTACCAATTCGTTGTCTTTTATGTAGTCTTGGTATTTTTCCCGCATTTGCGAGTAGTACTTGGCATCCTTGTTAACGGGTGCCTTTACCCATACCGTCGGTGAGGGAGTCACCGCGGGCACGGCATCAGAAGTTGAGGGCTGGGGAGACAAAGCCATAGCTTGACTTGCCCCCCCTCACAAAACACAAAAATCCAACAAGAGTTCAAAACGCGCGACGAAGACAGAACAAAGACAGCAAAAAAAAAACAGGTACTCACAATTAACTTCGGGCAACACGTAAATTCAACTTGTAATAAGTAAAAAGACAAAAATGCGAGGCGTACTCTGTTTCGAACAACGGCTCGTCAGGGCACTATTTATTTTGTAAAATTTACAAAATTATGGCACAAGGCCTAAAAGGGGAGGGGGAGAGGTTGGTTCTCACTTAACTATCCTATACCTAGCTAAACACTATCACGACCCATTCACTCGTTACAATTTGCACAGTCACCAAAAGAACCCATCCATCTACTCCCAATCCTTCGTACACCACAATGCCAGAAACTTACAAGGGACACCTAAAAAGTGGGGAAATTAACCCGTGACAATAAAAATGTATTTATATACAATATAATATATACAATATAATGTAAAATATTTAATGAAAATGAAATGATGGGAGGGGGATGAACCCAAAAATAAACTAAAAATACAACAAATTTTGAACTAAAATAATAATCAATGTTAGTAAGAACCGACCATCCCAGAAAAAAGAGTGGCCGCTGTATTCCGCCCAATGGCGAAATCAAGAAGCACACTCGCTAAGGGAGTGGGGAGGGGGGTAAAAAATTAGCGGAAAGGGACAATAAAAGGCTGAACCAGCCGAGATAAAAAGAGACCAAAACAAACTGGGGAGGTTGGGAATCTCGGCATGGATTATAACAAAAGAGAAAGCCGGGTACAGGCTAGGAACACATTCATTCACTTTAACTAGGTACACAAGAGAGAACTAGCTTAACCAGGGGAGGGTTCCAGAGGAATCCACCCCGATGTAACCAGCAGATCTAAAAGAGAAAATCAAGATTAGCCCCGTTCAAACGAACCAGGCTCGCCACATTTACCCACCTTTTGCTAAAGTCTGTCGAAGTCAAACGTTTCCAATCAGTTCTAATCTTTATTTTGAGCTGATGCTCAAAATAACAGATCAGATCCTGATGTGAAAGACGCTGACCTCGCAAGACTTCCTCCAATCGCGTCGTCCAAATCACCATTCGAGCCGTGGCTAGCAGCGACAGAAACACCATACGCTTCATCCCAGAGAACGGGGGCGACACATTATCACAGGCGAATGCACGATCAATGAGCACAAGCTCTCGCGGCTCGATACGAGCAGTCAACTCGCCGACCCGGTCCCATAGAGGGCGAACCCGCGAACAATGGTAGAAGGCGTGCGAAGCCGTTTCTTCCAAGCCAAGGTTGCAGCGTTCACAATCTGGCAAATCCGCCAGGCCCCATATGAAGGCCATGTCATTGAGAGGCAAGCGATTCCGAGCTAATCGCCAGGTGAGCGAAAACTCAGAGTTGTTGAGATAATCACTCCCTGGCGCCCAAGACCAGAACGAGCGAAACTCGTCCTCCGACAAGCGCAGCACATCACGTAGTGAATCCTTTGCGACGCCCTCCACTAACCCACGATAGAAGACTCTCCTAGGCCGTGAAAGGTCACTGGACCGTGGAATGGCCCGCAGGGCCGCCAGACATTCGAGGAGAAAACTCGATCGCTCTCGAGGCTTACGGCACCGCCTCAAGATGGGGGGAGTGATAGTAAGTCTAGGGAACATGTCCCTCACTATCCCCCTAAGCAATGAGTCTTCGGAAATCGCTCGCCTGAGAAAAACCAACCTCGACGCAACCTTATGGCCCATCAGGTATGGCATTCCCAGGCCCCCATGACACGGACGTTGGTAACAGACACGTTTGTCGACATAGTGTTTGCGTCCTCTCCATAAAATGGAGAATAGCAAACGCTCGATCGCCTTCTTATGCCGTTTACAAAGTGGAAGTACTGACAACTGGTAAAGGATGATGGGAAAGACGTATGTAGCACACGCCTCAGCCATACCCTTTAAGGACAACCTCCTTCGGCGCCAAATCTTGGCCGACGCGCCTACCTTTGCCAGTACTTCAGACCAATTTTTCTCCAACTGTAGGTCGGGCCCGAACCACACTCCAAGAATGCAGACCGGGCCGTCCGTCCAGTCGAAGGGCCCCGGGAGGGTCAGACCCTTCCAGGCGCCTAACCGCAAGCCGGACGACTTGTTGCGGTTAATCTTGGCCCCTGTCACCTGTTCGTACCGTTCAAGCGCCTTCTGTACCACCTCGATGTCCCTGCGGGAGGACACGAAAGTAGTGACGTCATCGGCGTACGCGGAAACCCTGGCTCGAGCACCACCAGGGACAGCGATTCCACGTAGGGCCGGACTGCACGCCCTGTCCCTTAGCCGGCGAAGGAGGGGCTCCAACGCCAAAGCATAAAGTAGGGGCGACAGTGGACAACCCTGTCGGACCGACCTAGACAGCGCCAGAACGCCCGACAACTTTCCGTTCACCTGTACCACAGCCGTCGGGGATTGATACAGGAGGCTAATCCAGCGGCGGAAGTTGGTTTCGAATCCAGCTGCCTGCAGGACAGCCGCCAGATACCGATGGTCAACCCTATCAAATGCCTTGGACTGATCTAAATGGATCAGCGCGGCTTCGTCGTCGTCTTTTATCCCCTCTATGATCGTGCGTATCAGATGCAGGTTGCTCTGAATTGTTCGGCCCTTCACAGCACAAGTCTGCTCAGGTCCCAACAGAGACTCGGCAACTAATTGCAAACGATTTTGCAAGATCTTGGCCAAAATCTTTAACTCTGTGTTTAGCAGAGTTATGGGCCGGTAACCCTCTAGCTCCCTCCCCACACCCTTGCCTTTTCTCAACAGCGTGATCACACCCCTGGTGAACCGTTTGGGGATGGACCCCTGCCGGAACCAGTTGTTGAACACGACAGTCAAAATCGGGACAAAGATGTGCGACAGCCTCAAGTACAATTCATAGGGCAAACCATCGAGACCCGGCGATTTGCCACTGCCGACCTTCTTCAGCGCCGCGTAGACTTCGCCCTCCGTAATCTCTCCCTCGCAGCTAGCTGCATCAGCCGGCAAAAGCCGGGGGAAGTCAGCCAAATAGCTGCGAAACTCCTCATCACGGAGACCGGGCTCCTTGGTAAACAGGATCTCGAAATGCCGCCGAAACGCCTCGCACATGTCGTCAGTCGACCGCAGAGTGTGTCCCTCCGGGTTGCGAACCTCTCGAATGTACCGGTCGCCTCCGCGGCGAATTTCTTCCTTGCGCAGTTCTGCGCCCATATTCACAGCTTCGGAAGACATCTTGCTTAACTTATGTCTAACTACCTGGCCCATGTAACGATCGCTATTCGACCGGTCCACGGCCTCCTTAGCTATGGCTATCTCTAGGGGATCCCCACCAGCCACCGCCCGGGAGTAGTTAGCTCTAAGTGTCTTCACCTTGTCAGCCTTATCTAGTTTGAGCCGAATGCTGAACTGAGTGGTGAAAGACCTAATACTATCCTTAAGGTTATCCCACCACTTATTCCCGATGACTCCCCCAGTTAACGCCCGCTGCACTAAGTTAATTAGCTGGCGCCGGAAGTCCCGCCTGTCCAGTAAGGACACGTTGAACTTCCAGTAACCAGCCATTCTAACCCTATTTTCTAAATTTACCCGGGCACAAACGAGTTTGTGGTCCGAGTAACCTAGCCAGTGGAACGTGGGACAATCTAAGAAATCTAGTTCGGCTTCACGAACTAACATTCTATCAAGGTAGCTAGCCACCTTGGTAGAAGGCCAACTATTAGCCCACGTCCACATTCTCCCGCCCTTGTGATCGGCCCGGTATCTATCGACTAGACCGAAGTCCTCGATGAGATCGACCAAGCTACGATCACGTTCCTTCCCTCTAGCTCCCCGCCCTCTATCCAACTTGGGGTTCAGGATGGCATTCCAGTCCCCCACTAAGACGAGTCGCTTGGAATCCACCAGGAAGGGCTCCAACCGCCGAAAAAACGAGACGCGCTCCTCCTGGTCGTTGGGCGCATAAACCGCAACCAGACGAAACGCATTGCTTTTCACTGCAATATCGGCCACGATCAGCCGGCCCTCGGCACCGACATGGACAAGATCCACCTTCGCGTCCAGGGTACGCTTGACCAGCAAAGACACTCCTCTGGCCAGCCGGTTCCCATATGCTGAATAGACGACAAAGTCGTTAGACAGCACACAGGCATCGACCTTGCAAACAAAGTGAGTCTCTTGGATCGCGGCGACATCCACGCCGAAGGACAAGAGGTCCCGAAGCAGGCGGGCAGCCTTACTCCGATCCCTAAGGCCCTTCACGTTCATACTGGCTAACTTAATTGACATCATTTAGACCTGAAAAAGAGAGCAGAAAATTACTTCTGGTCACATACGGAGCGAAAATCAATGGGAGTAGGGACCCCGACGGATTGTCCAAGGTTGCCTGTGCCAATATCGGACGTAATTCGTCCGTCCTGGACAATGCCGCCGACGTCCGTGGGAAAGGTAAGTTTTACCGCCCTATATAAAGATGGGTGGAGGATGACGGGGACCCTCCCAGCACAAAAATGCGAAAGCCTTTGAAGATATTTAGTGCCCGTTTGGGCCATTTTTATATCCGGGAAAGCCTCAACGGCCCCCTGCACAAATTCCCAGGCCTTTGTTCTACTTCCCCCGGTATTTCTGATCAAAGTCAGTACTCCGGGGGCGCCCGGGAAATTGGCAGGGTCCTCGATGGACTTTCCATCAATATTTTTTACCTTGAATAAAGGCCTTAGGAGGGCCTTCTTCTGAGAAGAAAGGTCCCTCTCTAAGGCCTGTCTGTCAATTTTGCAGACATCTTTGTTTGCATAACAGTTTCTTTGTTTTCCTCTTTTCGGGGAGGATTTATTAGGATTCGGGGATGGACTCGGTGAGGGTTGATCAGATTTCGGGGAGGAAGGTTCTGGTTGGGAGGAGGGTGTGGGAGGTGTAAGGGAAGGAGAAGGTATATTTCTTACTGGGGAGGCAGAATGACTCCTCCCCTTAACAAAGACAGTTCTGACAGGTGATGCAGGTGCAGATTGGGTCTTGGGGGAAGCTGTAATTCGCTCCGCTCTGCTACGCTCCTCCTTCTTTCCTTTTTTTATGTTGACATCCTCTTCCTCCTCTCGAGCCCTCTTTAAAGATGACGACCGTGGAGGAGGCATTTCCACATCCAAGTCTTGTTGTTGTTGATCTGGTTGTTGTTGATCTGGTTGCTGTTTCTGTGGTTCATTTTGTTGTTGTTGTTGCTGCTGTCGAGGCTCCTGCTGCTGCTGTTTTGCCTCCTTGCGAGGCTTCTTCTTTTCTGGGGACGGAGATTTTTCATGTTGCGGAGGAGGGGAAGAAACTTTCTTCCCCCTCCTCACCACCTCCGTCCATTCCCCGCTTTTTGGCTGGGATTTTTTTTCTGGAGTACTTGTTGTTTTTGACACCGGCGGTGTTTCCGGTGTCACCGGTGTTTCTTCCGGTTTCCTTGCCGGACACATTTTGAATGTGTGTCCGGCCAGACCACACGCCCAGCAGTGCGGCTTCCTTCCTTCCACTACCACAAACAACTTTCTTCCTCTACAGAGCAAAATGTCTGGGACCTTCAAAAAATTTTCGCGGTCAACCACCACACTAACACATATATCTTCCGTGGCCACACCGGCCTTACTCTTTATACGTGCCACCTCCTCCACCGCACTGAAAGTCGCAAAAAACGCTCCGACATGGTCACAGGAAATGTCCACCGGCACGCCATGTATCGTGATTTTTGTCTTTCTTGTACCAAGGTATTCGGTTTGAAACCGGATACCTTTCGCAGTCAATACATTTCCCGCCAGATCTTTTGCTTCGCCTTCCGAGCCCAGCAAGATGTCCCACATTGCACGGGACCTTCTTGCCAGTACGCAAGGTACAATGTCCAGGACTTTCAGGGCTTCTTCCATGTTCTCCCTACTGACAGCAATAAATTTTTTTGTTTTTTCATCGGCTGTCAGTAGAGAGATTGTCTTCTTTGCCACTACATTCACCACTTCTGGTATTGCTACCAATTCGTTGTCTTTTATGTAGTCTTGGTATTTTTCCCGCATTTGCGAGTAGTACTTGGCATCCTTGTTAACGGGTGCCTTTACCCATACCGTCGGTGAGGGAGTCACCGCGGGCACGGCATCAGAAGTTGAGGGCTGGGGAGACAAAGCCATAGCTTGACTTGCCCCCCCTCACAAAACACAAAAATCCAACAAGAGTTCAAAACGCGCGACGAAGACAGAACAAAGACAGCAAAAAAAAAACAGGTACTCACAATTAACTTCGGGCAACACGTAAATTCAACTTGTAATAAGTAAAAAGACAAAAATGCGAGGCGTACTCTGTTTCGAACAACGGCTCGTCAGGGCACTATTTATTTTGTAAAATTTACAAAATTATGGCACAAGGCCTAAAAGGGGAGGGGGAGAGGTTGGTTCTCACTTAACTATCCTATACCTAGCTAAACACTATCACGACCCATTCACTCGTTACAATTTGCACAGTCACCAAAAGAACCCATCCATCTACTCCCAATCCTTCGTACACCACAATGCCAGAAACTTACAAGGGACACCTAAAAAGTGGGGAAATTAACCCGTGACAATAAAAATGTATTTATATACAATATAATATATACAATATAATGTAAAATATTTAATGAAAAATGAAATGATGGGAGGGGGATGAACCCAAAAATAAACTAAAAATACAACAAATTTTGAACTAAAATAATAATCAATGTTAGTAAGAACCGACCATCCCAGAAAAAAGAGTGGCCGCTGTATTCCGCCCAATGGCGAAATCAAGAAGCACACTCGCTAAGGGAGTGGGGAGGGGGGTAAAAAATTAGCGGAAAGGGACAATAAAAGGCTGAACCAGCCGAGATAAAAAGAGACCAAAACAAACTGGGGAGGTTGGGAATCTCGGCATGGATTATAACAAAAGAGAAAGCCGGGTACAGGCTAGGAACACATTCATTCACTTTAACTAGGTACACAAGAGAGAACTAGCTTAACCAGGGGTGGGTTCCAGAGGAATCCACCCCGATGTAACCAGCAGATCTAAAAGAGAAAATCAAGATTAGCCCCGTTCAAACGAACCAGGCTCGCCACATTTACCCACCTTTTGCTAAAGTCTGTCGAAGTCAAACGTTTCCAATCAGTTCTAATCTTTATTTTGAGCTGATGCTCAAAATAACAGATCAGATCCTGATGTGAAAGACGCTGACCTCGCAAGACTTCCTCCAATCGCGTCGTCCAAATCACCATTCGAGCCGTGGCTAGCAGCGACAGAAACACCATACGCTTCATCCCAGAGAACGGGGGCGACACATTATCACAGGCGAATGCACGATCAATGAGCACAAGCTCTCGCGGCTCGATACGAGCAGTCAACTCGCCGACCCGGTCCCATAGAGGGCGAACCCGCGAACAATGGTAGAAGGCGTGCGAAGCCGTTTCTTCCAAGCCAAGGTTGCAGCGTTCACAATCTGGCAAATCCGCCAGGCCCCATATGAAGGCCATGTCATTGAGAGGCAAGCGATTCCGAGCTAATCGCCAGGTGAGCGAAAACTCAGAGTTGTTGAGATAATCACTCCCTGGCGCCCAAGACCAGAACGAGCGAAACTCGTCCTCCGACAAGCGCAGCACATCACGTAGTGAATCCTTTGCGACGCCCTCCACTAACCCACGATAGAAGACTCTCCTAGGCCGTGAAAGGTCACTGGACCGTGGAATGGCCCGCAGGGCCGCCAGACATTCGAGGAGAAAACTCGATCGCTCTCGAGGCTTACGGCACCGCCTCAAGATGGGGGGAGTGATAGTAAGTCTAGGGAACATGTCCCTCACTATCCCCCTAAGCAATGAGTCTTCGGAAATCGCTCGCCTGAGAAAAACCAACCTCGACGCAACCTTATGGCCCATCAGGTATGGCATTCCCAGGCCCCCATGACACGGACGTTGGTAACAGACACGTTTGTCGACATAGTGTTTGCGTCCTCTCCATAAAATGGAGAATAGCAAACGCTCGATCGCCTTCTTATGCCGTTTACAAAGTGGAAGTACTGACAACTGGTAAAGGATGATGGGAAAGACGTATGTAGCACACGCCTCAGCCATACCCTTTAAGGACAACCTCCTTCGGCGCCAAATCTTGGCCGACGCGCCTACCTTTGCCAGTACTTCAGACCAATTTTTCTCCAACTGTAGGTCGGGCCCGAACCACACTCCAAGAATGCAGACCGGGCCGTCCGTCCAGTCGAAGGGCCCCGGGAGGGTCAGACCCTTCCAGGCGCCTAACCGCAAGCCGGACGACTTGTTGCGGTTAATCTTGGCCCCTGTCACCTGTTCGTACCGTTCAAGCGCCTTCTGTACCACCTCGATGTCCCTGCGGGAGGACACGAAAGTAGTGACGTCATCGGCGTACGCGGAAACCCTGGCTCGAGCACCACCAGGGACAGCGATTCCACGTAGGGCCGGACTGCACGCCCTGTCCCTTAGCCGGCGAAGGAGGGGCTCCAACGCCAAAGCATAAAGTAGGGGCGACAGTGGACAACCCTGTCGGACCGACCTAGACAGCGCCAGAACGCCCGACAACTTTCCGTTCACCTGTACCACAGCCGTCGGGGATTGATACAGGAGGCTAATCCAGCGGCGGAAGTTGGTTTCGAATCCAGCTGCCTGCAGGACAGCCGCCAGATACCGATGGTCAACCCTATCAAATGCCTTGGACTGATCTAAATGGATCAGCGCGGCTTCGTCGTCGTCTTTTATCCCCTCTATGATCGTGCGTATCAGATGCAGGTTGCTCTGAATTGTTCGGCCCTTCACAGCACAAGTCTGCTCAGGTCCCAACAGAGACTCGGCAACTAATTGCAAACGATTTTGCAAGATCTTGGCCAAAATCTTTAACTCTGTGTTTAGCAGAGTTATGGGCCGGTAACCCTCTAGCTCCCTCCCCACACCCTTGCCTTTTCTCAACAGCGTGATCACACCCCTGGTGAACCGTTTGGGGATGGACCCCTGCCGGAACCAGTTGTTGAACACGACAGTCAAAATCGGGACAAAGATGTGCGACAGCCTCAAGTACAATTCATAGGGCAAACCATCGAGACCCGGCGATTTGCCACTGCCGACCTTCTTCAGCGCCGCGTAGACTTCGCCCTCCGTAATCTCTCCCTCGCAGCTAGCTGCATCAGCCGGCAAAAGCCGGGGGAAGTCAGCCAAATAGCTGCGAAACTCCTCATCACGGAGACCGGGCTCCTTGGTAAACAGGATCTCGAAATGCCGCCGAAACGCCTCGCACATGTCGTCAGTCGACCGCAGAGTGTGTCCCTCCGGGTTGCGAACCTCTCGAATGTACCGGTCGCCTCCGCGGCGAATTTCTTCCTTGCGCAGTTCTGCGCCCATATTCACAGCTTCGGAAGACATCTTGCTTAACTTATGTCTAACTACCTGGCCCATGTAACGATCGCTATTCGACCGGTCCACGGCCTCCTTAGCTATGGCTATCTCTAGGGGATCCCCACCAGCCACCGCCCGGGAGTAGTTAGCTCTAAGTGTCTTCACCTTGTCAGCCTTATCTAGTTTGAGCCGAATGCTGAACTGAGTGGTGAAAGACCTAATACTATCCTTAAGGTTATCCCACCACTTATTCCCGATGACTCCCCCAGTTAACGCCCGCTGCACTAAGTTAATTAGCTGGCGCCGGAAGTCCCGCCTGTCCAGTAAGGACACGTTGAACTTCCAGTAACCAGCCATTCTAACCCTATTTTCTAAATTTACCCGGGCACAAACGAGTTTGTGGTCCGAGTAACCTAGCCAGTGGAACGTGGGACAATCTAAGAAATCTAGTTCGGCTTCACGAACTAACATTCTATCAAGGTAGCTAGCCACCTTGGTAGAAGGCCAACTATTAGCCCACGTCCACATTCTCCCGCCCTTGTGATCGGCCCGGTATCTATCGACTAGACCGAAGTCCTCGATGAGATCGACCAAGCTACGATCACGTTCCTTCCCTCTAGCTCCCCGCCCTCTATCCAACTTGGGGTTCAGGATGGCATTCCAGTCCCCCACTAAGACGAGTCGCTTGGAATCCACCAGGAAGGGCTCCAACCGCCGAAAAAACGAGACGCGCTCCTCCTGGTCGTTGGGCGCATAAACCGCAACCAGACGAAACGCATTGCTTTTCACTGCAATATCGGCCACGATCAGCCGGCCCTCGGCACCGACATGGACAAGATCCACCTTCGCGTCCAGGGTACGCTTGACCAGCAAAGACACTCCTCTGGCCAGCCGGTTCCCATATGCTGAATAGACGACAAAGTCGTTAGACAGCACACAGGCATCGACCTTGCAAACAAAGTGAGTCTCTTGGATCGCGGCGACATCCACGCCGAAGGACAAGAGGTCCCGAAGCAGGCGGGCAGCCTTACTCCGATCCCTAAGGCCCTTCACGTTCATACTGGCTAACTTAATTGACATCATTTAGACCTGAAAAAGAGAGCAGAAAATTACTTCTGGTCACATACGGAGCGAAAATCAATGGGAGTAGGGACCCCGACGGATTGTCCAAGGTTGCCTGTGCCAATATCGGACGTAATTCGTCCGTCCTGGACAATGCCGCCGACGTCCGTGGGAAAGGTAAGTTTTACCGCCCTATATAAAGATGGGTGGAGGATGACGGGGACCCTCCCAGCACAAAAATGCGAAAGCCTTTGAAGATATTTAGTGCCCGTTTGGGCCATTTTTATATCCGGGAAAGCCTCAACGGCCCCCTGCACAAATTCCCAGGCCTTTGTTCTACTTCCCCCGGTATTTCTGATCAAAGTCAGTACTCCGGGGGCGCCCGGGAAATTGGCAGGGTCCTCGATGGACTTTCCATCAATATTTTTTACCTTGAATAAAGGCCTTAGGAGGGCCTTCTTCTGAGAAGAAAGGTCCCTCTCTAAGGCCTGTCTGTCAATTTTGCAGACATCTTTGTTTGCATAACAGTTTCTTTGTTTTCCTCTTTTCGGGGAGGATTTATTAGGATTCGGGGATGGACTCGGTGAGGGTTGATCAGATTTCGGGGAGGAAGGTTCTGGTTGGGAGGAGGGTGTGGGAGGTGTAAGGGAAGGAGGAGGTATATTTCTTACTGGGGAGGCAGAATGACTCCTCCCCTTAACAAAGACAGTTCTGACAGGTGATGCAGGTGCAGATTGGGTCTTGGGGGAAGCTGTAATTCGCTCCGCTCTGCTACGCTCCTCCTTCTTTCCTTTTTTTATGTTGACATCCTCTTCCTCCTCTCGAGCCCTCTTTAAAGATGACGACCGTGGAGGAGGCATTTCCACATCCAAGTCTTGTTGTTGTTGATCTGGTTGTTGTTGATCTGGTTGCTGTTTCTGTGGTTCATTTTGTTGTTGTTGTTGCTGCTGTCGAGGCTCCTGCTGCTGCTGTTTTGCCTCCTTGCGAGGCTTCTTCTTTTCTGGGGACGGAGATTTTTCATGTTGCGGAGGAGGGGAAGAAACTTTCTTCCCCCTCCTCACCACCTCCGTCCATTCCCCGCTTTTTGGCTGGGATTTTTTTCTGGAGTACTTGTTGTTTTTGACACCGGCGGTGTTTCCGGTGTCACCGGTGTTTCTTCCGGTTTCCTTGCCGGACACATTTTGAATGTGTGTCCGGCCAGACCACACGCCCAGCAGTGCGGCTTCCTTCCTTCCACTACCACAAACAACTTTCTTCCTCTACAGAGCAAAATGTCTGGGACCTTCAAAAAATTTTCGCGGTCAACCACCACACTAACACATATATCTTCCGTGGCCACACCGGCCTTACTCTTTATACGTGCCACCTCCTCCACCGCACCGAAAGTCGCAAAAAACGCTCCGACATGGTCACAGGAAATGTCCACCGGCACGCCATGTATCGTGATTTTTGTCTTTCTTGTACCAAGGTATTCGGTTTGAAACCGGATACCTTTCGCAGTCAATACATTTCCCGCCAGATCTTTTGCTTCGCCTTCCGAGCCCAGCAAGATGTCCCACATTGCACGGGACCTTCTTGCCAGTACGCAAGGTACAATGTCCAGGACTTTCAGGGCTTCTTCCATGTTCTCCCTACTGACAGCAATAAATTTTTTTGTTTTTTCATCGGCTGTCAGTAGAGAGATTGTCTTCTTTGCCACTACATTCACCACTTCTGGTATTGCTACCAATTCGTTGTCTTTTATGTAGTCTTGGTATTTTTCCCGCATTTGCGAGTAGTACTTGGCATCCTTGTTAACGGGTGCCTTTACCCATACCGTCGGTGAGGGAGTCACCGCGGGCACGGCATCAGAAGTTGAGGGCTGGGGAGACAAAGCCATAGCTTGACTTGCCCCCCCTCACAAAACACAAAAATCCAACAAGAGTTCAAAACGCGCGACGAAGACAGAACAAAGACAGCAAAAAAAAAACAGGTACTCACAATTAACTTCGGGCAACACGTAAATTCAACTTGTAATAAGTAAAAAGACAAAAATGCGAGGCGTACTCTGTTTCGAACAACGGCTCGTCAGGGCACTATTTATTTTGTAAAATTTACAAAATTATGGCACAAGGCCTAAAAGGGGAGGGGGAGAGGTTGGTTCTCACTTAACTATCCTATACCTAGCTAAACACTATCACGACCCATTCACTCGTTACAATTTGCACAGTCACCAAAAGAACCCATCCATCTACTCCCAATCCTTCGTACACCACAATGCCAGAAACTTACAAGGGACACCTAAAAAGTGGGGAAATTAACCCGTGACAATAAAAATGTATTTATATACAATATAATATATACAATATAATGTAAAATATTTAATGAAAAATGAAATGATGGGAGGGGGATGAACCCAAAAATAAACTAAAAATACAACAAATTTTGAACTAAAATAATAATCAATGTTAGTAAGAACCGACCATCCCAGAAAAAAGAGTGGCCGCTGTATTCCGCCCAATGGCGAAATCAAGAAGCACACTCGCTAAGGGAGTGGGGAGGGGGTAAAAAATTAGCGGAAAGGGACAATAAAAGGCTGAACCAGCCGAGATAAAAAGAGACCAAAACAAACTGGGGAGGTTGGGAATCTCGGCATGGATTATAACAAAAGAGAAAGCCGGGTACAGGCTAGGAACACATTCATTCACTTTAACTAGGTACACAAGAGAGAACTAGCTTAACCAGGGGAGGGTTCCAGAGGAATCCACCCCGATGTAACCAGCAGATCTAAAAGAGAAAATCAAGATTAGCCCCGTTCAAACGAACCAGGCTCGCCACATTTACCCACCTTTTGCTAAAGTCTGTCGAAGTCAAACGTTTCCAATCAGTTCTAATCTTTATTTTGAGCTGATGCTCAAAATAACAGATCAGATCCTGATGTGAAAGACGCTGACCTCGCAAGACTTCCTCCAATCGCGTCGTCCAAATCACCATTCGAGCCGTGGCTAGCAGCGACAGAAACACCATACGCTTCATCCCAGAGAACGGGGGCGACACATTATCACAGGCGAATGCACGATCAATGAGCACAAGCTCTCGCGGCTCGATACGAGCAGTCAACTCGCCGACCCGGTCCCATAGAGGGCGAACCCGCGAACAATGGTAGAAGGCGTGCGAAGCCGTTTCTTCCAAGCCAAGGTTGCAGCGTTCACAATCTGGCAAATCCGCCAGGCCCCATATGAAGGCCATGTCATTGAGAGGCAAGCGATTCCGAGCTAATCGCCAGGTGAGCGAAAACTCAGAGTTGTTGAGATAATCACTCCCTGGCGCCCAAGACCAGAACGAGCGAAACTCGTCCTCCGACAAGCGCAGCACATCACGTAGTGAATCCTTTGCGACGCCCTCCACTAACCCACGATAGAAGACTCTCCTAGGCCGTGAAAGGTCACTGGACCGTGGAATGGCCCGCAGGGCCGCCAGACATTCGAGGAGAAAACTCGATCGCTCTCGAGGCTTACGGCACCGCCTCAAGATGGGGGGAGTGATAGTAAGTCTAGGGAACATGTCCCTCACTATCCCCCTAAGCAATGAGTCTTCGGAAATCGCTCGCCTGAGAAAAACCAACCTCGACGCAACCTTATGGCCCATCAGGTATGGCATTCCCAGGCCCCCATGACACGGACGTTGGTAACAGACACGTTTGTCGACATAGTGTTTGCGTCCTCTCCATAAAATGGAGAATAGCAAACGCTCGATCGCCTTCTTATGCCGTTTACAAAGTGGAAGTACTGACAACTGGTAAAGGATGATGGGAAAGACGTATGTAGCACACGCCTCAGCCATACCCTTTAAGGACAACCTCCTTCGGCGCCAAATCTTGGCCGACGCGCCTACCTTTGCCAGCACTCCAGACCAATTTTTCTCCAACTGTAGGTCGGGCCCGAACCACACTCCAAGAATGCAGACCGGGCCGTCCGTCCAGTCGAAGGGCCCCGGGAGGGTCAGACCCTTCCAGGCGCCTAACCGCAAGCCGGACGACTTGTTGCGGTTAATCTTGGCCCCTGTCACCTGTTCGTACCGTTCAAGCGCCTTCTGTACCACCTCGATGTCCCTGCGGGAGGACACGAAAGTAGTGACGTCATCGGCGTACGCGGAAACCCTGGCTCGAGCACCACCAGGGACAGCGATTCCACGTAGGGCCGGACTGCACGCCCTGTCCCTTAGCCGGCGAAGGAGGGGCTCCAACGCCAAAGCATAAAGTAGGGGCGACAGTGGACAACCCTGTCGGACCGACCTAGACAGCGCCAGAACGCCCGACAACTTTCCGTTCACCTGTACCACAGCCGTCGGGGATTGATACAGGAGGCTAATCCAGCGGCGGAAGTTGGTTTCGAATCCAGCTGCCTGCAGGACAGCCGCCAGATACCGATGGTCAACCCTATCAAATGCCTTGGACTGATCTAAATGGATCAGCGCGGCTTCGTCGTCGTCTTTTATCCCCTCTATGATCGTGCGTATCAGATGCAGGTTGCTCTGAATTGTTCGGCCCTTCACAGCACAAGTCTGCTCAGGTCCCAACAGAGACTCGGCAACTAATTGCAAACGATTTTGCAAGATCTTGGCCAAAATCTTTAACTCTGTGTTTAGCAGAGTTATGGGCCAGGTAACCCTCTAGCTCCCTCCCCACACCCTTGCCTTTTCTCAACAGCGTGATCACACCCCTGGTGAACCGTTTGGGGATGGACCCCTGCCGGAACCAGTTGTTGAACACGACAGTCAAAATCGGGACAAAGATGTGCGACAGCCTCAAGTACAATTCATAGGGCAAACCATCGAGACCCGGCGATTTGCCACTGCCGACCTTCTTCAGCGCCGCGTAGACTTCGCCCTCCGTAATCTCTCCCTCGCAGCTAGCTGCATCAGCCGGCAAAAGCCGGGGGAAGTCAGCCAAATAGCTGCGAAACTCCTCATCACGGAGACCGGGCTCCTTGGTAAACAGGATCTCGAAATGCCGCCGAAACGCCTCGCACATGTCGTCAGTCGACCGCAGAGTGTGTCCCTCCGGGTTGCGAACCTCTCGAATGTACCGGTCGCCTCCGCGGCGAATTTCTTCCTTGCGCAGTTCTGCGCCCATATTCACAGCTTCGGAAGACATCTTGCTTAACTTATGTCTAACTACCTGGCCCATGTAACGATCGCTATTCGACCGGTCCACGGCCTCCTTAGCTATGGCTATCTCTAGGGGATCCCCACCAGCCACCGCCCGGGAGTAGTTAGCTCTAAGTGTCTTCACCTTGTCAGCCTTATCTAGTTTGAGCCGAATGCTGAACTGAGTGGTGAAAGACCTAATACTATCCTTAAGGTTATCCCACCACTTATTCCCGATGACTCCCCCAGTTAACGCCCGCTGCACTAAGTTAATTAGCTGGCGCCGGAAGTCCCGCCTGTCCAGTAAGGACACGTTGAACTTCCAGTAACCAGCCATTCTAACCCTATTTTCTAAATTTACCCGGGCACAAACGAGTTTGTGATCCGAGTAACCTAGCCAGTGGAACGTGGGACAGTCTAAGAAGTCTAGCTCGGCTTTACGAACTAACATTCTATCAAGGTAGCTAGCCACCTTGGTAGAAGGCCAACTATTAGCCCACGTCCACATTCTCCCGCCCTTGTGATCGGCCCGGTATCTATCGACAAGACCGAAGTCCTCGATAAGATCGACCAAGCTACGATCACGTTCCTTCCCTCTAGCTCCCCGCCCTCTATCCAACTTGGGGTTCAGGATGGCATTCCAGTCCCCCACTAAGACGAGTCGCTTGGAATCCACCAGGAAGGGCTCCAACCGCCGAAAAAACGAGACGCGCTCCTCCCGGTCGTTGGGCGCATAAACCGCAACCAGACGAAACGCATTGCTTTTCACTGCAATATCGGCCACGATCAGCCGGCCCTCGGCACCGACATGGACAAGATCCACCTTCGCGTCCAGGGTACGCTTGACCAGCAAAGACACTCCTCTGGCCAGCCGGTTCCCATATGCTGAATAGACGACAAAGTCGTTAGACAGCACACAAGCATCGACCTTGCAAACAAAGTGAGTCTCTTGGATCGCGGCGACATCCACGCCGAAGGACAAGAGGTCCCGAAGCAGGCGGGCAGCCTTACTCCGATCCCTAAGGCCCTTCACGTTCATACTGGCTAACTTAATTGACATCGTTTAGACCTGAAAAAGAAAGCAGAAAATTACTTCTGGTCACATACGGAGCGAAAATCAATGGGAGTAGGGACCCCGACGGATTGTCCAAGGTTGCCTGTGCCAATATCGGACGTAATTCGTCCGTCCTGGACAATGCCGCCGACGTCCGTGGGAAAGGTAAGTTTTACCGCCCTATATAAAGATGGGTGGAGGATGACGGGGACCCTCCCAGCACAAAAATGCGAAAGCCTTTGAAGATATTTAGTGCCCGTTTGGGCCATTTTTATATCCGGGAAAGCCTCAACGGCCCCCTGCACAAATTCCCAGGCCTTTGTTCTACTTCCCCCGGTATTTCTGATCAAAGTCAGTACTCCGGGGGCGCCCGGGAAATTGGCAGGGTCCTCGATGGACTTTCCATCAATATTTTTTACCTTGAATAAAGGCCTTAGGAGGGCCTTCTTCTGAGAAGAAAGGTCCCTCTCTAAGGCCTGTCTGTCAATTTTGCAGACATCTTTGTTTGCATAACAGTTTCTTTGTTTTCCTCTTTTCGGGGAGGATTTATTAGGATTCGGGGATGGACTCGGTGAGGGTTGATCAGATTTCGGGGAGGAAGGTTCTGGTTGGGAGGAGGGTGTGGGAGGTGTAAGGGAAGGAGAAGGTATATTTCTTACTGGGGAGGCAGAATGACTCCTCCCCTTAACAAAGACAGTTCTGACAGGTGATGCAGGTGCAGATTGGGTCTTGGGGGAAGCTGTAATTCGCTCCGCTCTGCTACGCTCCTCCTTCTTTCCTTTTTTTATGTTGACATCCTCTTCCTCCTCTCGAGCCCTCTTTAAAGATGACGACCGTGGAGGAGGCATTTCCACATCCAAGTCTTGTTGTTGTTGATCTGGTTGTTGTTGATCTGGTTGCTGTTTCTGTGGTTCATTTTGTTGTTGTTGTTGCTGCTGTCGAGGCTCCTGCTGCTGCTGTTTTGCCTCCTTGCGAGGCTTCTTCTTTTCTGGGGACGGAGATTTTTCATGTTGCGGAGGAGGGGAAGAAACTTTCTTCCCCCTCTTCACCACCTCCGTCCATTCCCCGCTTTTTGGCTGGGATTTTTTTTCTGGAGTACTTGTTGTTTTTGACACCGGCGGTGTTTCCGGTGTCACCGGTGTTTCTTCCGGTTTCCTTGCCGGACACATTTTGAATGTGTGTCCGGCCAGACCACACGCCCAGCAGTGCGGCTTCCTTCCTTCCACTACCACAAACAACTTTCTTCCTCTACAGAGCAAAATGTCTGGGACCTTCAAAAAATTTTCGCGGTCAACCACCACACTAACACATATATCTTCCGTGGCCACACCGGCCTTACTCTTTATACGTGCCACCTCCTCCACCGCACCGAAAGTCGCAAAAAACGCTCCGACATGGTCACAGGAAATGTCCACCGGCACGCCATGTATCGTGATTTTTGTCTTTCTTGTACCAAGGTATTCGGTTTGAAACCGGATACCTTTCGCAATCAATACATTTCCCGCCAGATCTTTTGCTTCGCCTTCCGAGCCCAGCAAGATGTCCCACATTGCACGGGACCTTCTTGCCAGTACGCAAGGTACAATGTCCAGGACTTTCAGGGCTTCTTCCATGTTCTCCCTACTGACAGCAATAAATTTTTTTGTTTTTTCATCGGCTGTCAGTAGAGAGATTGTCTTCTTTGCCACTACATTCACCACTTCTGGTATTGCTACCAATTCGTTGTCTTTTATGTAGTCTTGGTATTTTTCCCGCATTTGCGAGTAGTACTTGGCATCCTTGTTAACGGGTGCCTTTACCCATACCGTCGGTGAGGGAGTCACCGCGGGCACGGCATCAGAAGTTGAGGGCTGGGGAGACAAAGCCATAGCTTGACTTGCCCCCCCTCACAAAACACAAAAATCCAACAAGAGTTCAAAACGCGCGACGAAGACAGAACAAAGACAGCAAAAAAAAAACAGGTACTCACAATTAACTTCGGGCAACACGTAAATTCAACTTGTAATAAGTAAAAAGACAAAAATGCGAGGCGTACTCTGTTTCGAACAACGGCTCGTCAGGGCACTATTTATTTTGTAAAATTTACAAAATTATGGCACAAGGCCTAAAAGGGGAGGGGGAGAGGTTGGTTCTCACTTAACTATCCTATACCTAGCTAAACACTATCACGACCCATTCACTCGTTACAATTTGCACAGTCACCAAAAGAACCCATCCATCTACTCCCAATCCTTCGTACACCACAATGCCAGAAACTTACAAGGGACACCTAAAAAGTGGGGAAATTAACCCGTGACAATAAAAATGTATTTATGTACAATATAATATATACAATATAATGTAAAATATTTAATGAAAATGAAATGATGGGAGGGGGATGAACCCAAAAATAAACTAAAAATACAACAAATTTTGAACTAAAATAATAATCAATGTTAGTAAGAACCGACCATCCCGGAAAAAAGAGTGGCCGCTGTATTCCGCCCAATGGCGAAATCAAGAAGCACACTCGCTAAGGGAGTGGGGAGGGGGGTAAAAAATTAGCGGAAAGGGACAATAAAACGCTGAACCAGCCGAGATAAAAAGAGACCAAAACAAACTGGGGAGGTTGGGAATCTCGGCATGGATTATAACAAAAGAGAAAGCCGGGTACAGGCTAGGAACACATTCATTCACTTTAACTAGGTACACAAGAGAGAACTAGCTTAACCAGGGGAGGGTTCCAGAGGAATCCACCCCGATGTAACCAACAGATCTAAAAGAGAAAATCAAGATTAGCCCCGTTCAAACGAACCAGGCTCGCCACATTTACCCACCTTTTGCTAAAATCTGTCGAAGTCAAACGTTTCCAATCAGTTCTAATCTTTATTTTGAGCTGATGCTCAAAATAACAGATCAGATCCTGATGTGAAAGACGCTGACCTCGCAAGACTTCCTCCAATCGCGTCGTCCAAATCACCATTCGAGCCGTGGCTAGCAGCGACAGAAACACCATACGCTTCATCCCAGAGAACGGGGGCGACACATTATCACAGGCGAATGCACGATCAATGAGCACAAGCTCTCGCGGCTCGATACGAGCAGTCAACTCGCCGACCCGGTCCCATAGAGGGCGAACCCGCGAACAATGGTAGAAGGCGTGCGAAGCCGTTTCTTCCAAGCCAAGGTTGCAGCGTTCACAATCTGGCAAATCCGCCAGGCCCCATATGAAGGCCATGTCATTGAGAGGCAAGCGATTCCGAGCTAATCGCCAGGTGAGCGAAAACTCAGAGTTGTTGAGATAATCACTCCCTGGCGCCCAAGACCAGAACGAGCGAAACTCGTCCTCCGACAAGCGCAGCACATCACGTAGTGAATCCTTTGCGACGCCCTCCACTAACCCACGATAGAAGACTCTCCTAGGCCGTGAAAGGTCACTGGACCGTGGAATGGCCCGCAGGGCCGCCAGACATTCGAGGAGAAAACTCGATCGCTCTCGAGGCTTACGGCACCGCCTCAAGATGGGGGGAGTGATAGTAAGTCTAGGGAACATGTCCCTCACTATCCCCCTAAGCAATGAGTCTTCGGAAATCGCTCGCCTGAGAAAAACCAACCTCGACGCAACCTTATGGCCCATCAGGTATGGCATTCCCAGGCCCCCATGACACGGACGTTGGTAACAGACACGTTTGTCGACATAGTGTTTGCGTCCTCTCCATAAAATGGAGAATAGCAAACGCTCGATCGCCTTCTTATGCCGTTTACAAAGTGGAAGTACTGACAACTGGTAAAGGATGATGGGAAAGACGTATGTAGCACACGCCTCAGCCATACCCTTTAAGGACAACCTCCTTCGGCGCCAAATCTTGGCCGACGCGCCTACCTTTGCCAGTACTTCAGACCAATTTTTCTCCAACTGTAGGTCGGGCCCGAACCACACTCCAAGAATGCAGACCGGGCCGTCCGTCCAGTCGAAGGGCCCCGGGAGGGTCAGACCCTTCCAGGCGCCTAACCGCAAGCCGGACGACTTGTTGCGGTTAATCTTGGCCCCTGTCACCTGTTCGTACCGTTCAAGCGCCTTCTGTACCACCTCGATGTCCCTGCGGGAGGACACGAAAGTAGTGACGTCATCGGCGTACGCGGAAACCCTGGCTCGAGCACCACCAGGGACAGCGATTCCACGTAGGGCCGGACTGCACGCCCTGTCCCTTAGCCGGCGAAGGAGGGGCTCCAACGCCAAAGCATAAAGTAGGGGCGACAGTGGACAACCCTGTCGGACCGACCTAGACAGCGCCAGAACGCCCGACAACTTTCCGTTCACCTGTACCACAGCCGTCGGGGATTGATACAGGAGGCTAATCCAGCGGCGGAAGTTGGTTTCGAATCCAGCTGCCTGCAGGACAGCCGCCAGATACCGATGGTCAACCCTATCAAATGCCTTGGACTGATCTAAATGGATCAGCGCGGCTTCGTCGTCGTCTTTTATCCCCTCTATGATCGTGCGTATCAGATGCAGGTTGCTCTGAATTGTTCGGCCCTTCACAGCACAAGTCTGCTCAGGTCCCAACAGAGACTCGGCAACTAATTGCAAACGATTTTGCAAGATCTTGGCCAAAATCTTTAACTCTGTGTTTAGCAGAGTTATGGGCCGGTAACCCTCTAGCTCCCTCCCCACACCCTTGCCTTTTCTCAACAGCGTGATCACACCCCTGGTGAACCGTTTGGGGATGGACCCCTGCCGGAACCAGTTGTTGAACACGACAGTCAAAATCGGGACAAAGATGTGCGACAGCCTCAAGTACAATTCATAGGGCAAACCATCGAGACCCGGCGATTTGCCACTGCCGACCTTCTTCAGCGCCGCGTAGACTTCGCCCTCCGTAATCTCTCCCTCGCAGCTAGCTGCATCAGCCGGCAAAAGCCGGGGGAAGTCAGCCAAATAGCTGCGAAACTCCTCATCACGGAGACCGGGCTCCTTGGTAAACAGGATCTCGAAATGCCGCCGAAACGCCTCGCACATGTCGTCAGTCGACCGCAGAGTGTGTCCCTCCGGGTTGCGAACCTCTCGAATGTACCGGTCGCCTCCGCGGCGAATTTCTTCCTTGCGCAGTTCTGCGCCCATATTCACAGCTTCGGAAGACATCTTGCTTAACTTATGTCTAACTACCTGGCCCATGTAACGATCGCTATTCGACCGGTCCACGGCCTCCTTAGCTATGGCTATCTCTAGGGGATCCCCACCAGCCACCGCCCGGGAGTAGTTAGCTCTAAGTGTCTTCACCTTGTCAGCCTTATCTAGTTTGAGCCGAATGCTGAACTGAGTGGTGAAAGACCTAATACTATCCTTAAGGTTATCCCACCACTTATTCCCGATGACTCCCCCAGTTAACGCCCGCTGCACTAAGTTAATTAGCTGGCGCCGGAAGTCCCGCCTGTCCAGTAAGGACACGTTGAACTTCCAGTAACCAGCCATTCTAACCCTATTTTCTAAATTTACCCGGGCACAAACGAGTTTGTGGTCCGAGTAACCTAGCCAGTGGAACGTGGGACAATCTAAGAAATCTAGTTCGGCTTCACGAACTAACATTCTATCAAGGTAGCTAGCCACCTTGGTAGAAGGCCAACTATTAGCCCACGTCCACATTCTCCCGCCCTTGTGATCGGCCCGGTATCTATCGACTAGACCGAAGTCCTCGATGAGATCGACCAAGCTACGATCACGTTCCTTCCCTCTAGCTCCCCGCCCTCTATCCAACTTGGGGTCCAGGATGGCATTCCAGTCCCCCACTAAGACGAGTCGCTTGGAATCCACCAGGAAGGGCTCCAACCGCCGAAAAAACGAGACGCGCTCCTCCTGGTCGTTGGGCGCATAAACCGCAACCAGACGAAACGCATTGCTTTTCACTGCAATATCGGCCACGATCAGCCGGCCCTCGGCACCGACATGGACAAGATCCACCTTCGCGTCCAGGGTACGCTTGACCAGCAAAGACACTCCTCTGGCCAGCCGGTTCCCATATGCTGAATAGACGACAAAGTCGTTAGACAGCACACAAGCATCGACCTTGCAAACAAAGTGAGTCTCTTGGATCGCGGCGACATCCACGCCGAAGGACAAGAGGTCCCGAAGCAGGCGGGCAGCCTTACTCCGATCCCTAAGGCCCTTCACGTTCATACTGGCTAACTTAATTGACATCATTTAGACCTGTAAAGAGAAAGCAGAAAATTACTTCTGGTCACATACGGAGCGAAAATCAATGGGAGTAGGGACCCCGACGGATTGTCCAAGGTTGCCTGTGCCAATATCGGACGTAATTCGTCCGTCCTGGACAATGCCGCCGACGTCCGTGGGAAAAGTAAGTTTTACAGCCCTGTATAAAGATGGGTGGAGGATGACGGGGACCCTCCCGGCACAAAAATGCGAAAGCCTTTGAAGATATTTTGTGCCCGTTTGGGCCATTTTTATGGTCGGGAAAGCCTCAACGGCCCCCTGCACAAATTCCCAGGCTTTTGTTTTACATCCCCCGGTGTTTCTGATCAAAGTCAGTACTCCGGGGGCGCCCGGGAAATTGGCAGGGTCCTCGATGGACTTTCCGTCAATATTTTTAAGTTTGAAAAGAGGCCTTAGGAGGGCCTTCTTCTGAGAAGAAAGGTCCCTCTCTAAGGCCTGTCTGTCCACTTTGCAGATATCCTTTGAAATAAAGACATTTTTTCTTTGTTTCTCGCCTTTTGGGGAGGATTTATCGGGATTCGGGGAGGGTTTCGGGGAGGGATGATAAGATTTCGGGGAGGAAGGTTCTGATTGGGAGGAGGGTGTGGGTGGTTTGGGGGAAGGAGAAGGTATATGCCTTATCGGGGATGCGGACTGACTCCTCCCCTCAACAAAAACAGTTCTATTTGGAGATGTAGGGGCGGATTGGGTCCTGGGAGCAACCGTGACTTGTTCTGCTCTTCCACGTGCGAAAAGTTCTTTTTTCCCCTTCTTTAGGGACACTTCCTCCTCCTCCTCCCGTCCTCTCTTCAAAGAAGAGGAGCGTGGAGGAGGCATTTCCGCCTCCATTTCTTGTTGTTTCGTCGGCTGCTCCCGCTGCTGCTGCTTTTGCTCTTGTAGCTGTTGTTGTTGTAGTCTCTGCGTTTCTCTTTGTTGCTGTTTTTGCCCCTGCTTCTCTTGTTGTTGCTGCTGTTGGTTAGCCTCTTTTCGTGGCTTCTTTTTTTTCCGGGGATGGTGATTTCTCCTGTTGAGGAGGAGGGGAAGCAACTTTCTTCCCCCTCCTGACCACCTCCGTCCATTCACCGCTTTTTGGGTCCGTCTTTTTCTCCTGTGTGACTGGTGGTTTTGACACCGGCGGTGTTTCCGGTGCCATTTCCGGGTTTCTTTTAGGGCACATCTTGAACGTGTGACCAGCCACGCCACACGCCCAGCAATGCGGCTTCCTCCCCTCCACCACCACAAACAATCTCCTTCCACTGTATGTAATAATATCCGGGACCTTCAGGAAATTTTCCCTGTCTAACACAATGCAAACATTAATATCCTCCGTGGCTATCTCCGCCTTGCTCCTCACACGTGCTACCTCCTCCACCGCTCCAAAAGTCGCAAAAAAGGCACCCACGTGATCACCGGACACCTCCACGGGCACACCATGTATGGTGACCTTGGTTCTTCTTGTACCCATGTATTCGGTCTGGAACCGAATACCCTTGGCTGTCATTACACTTCCAGCCAGATCCTTCGCCTCTCCTTCCGAGCTCAGAAGTATGTCCCACATCGCTCGGGACCTCCTTGCTAACACACAAGGGATAATATTAAGCACCTTTAATGCTTCTTCCATGTTCTCCCTACTGACAGCAATAAATTTTTTTGTTTTTTCATCTGCTGTCAGCAGGGAGATTGTCTTTTTTGCCATAACGTTGGCGACTTCCGGTATTGCTAACAGTTCATTGTCTTTGATATATTCTTTATATTTCTCCTGCATTTGCAGGTAATAATTTGGGTCTTTTTTCACTGGTGCCTTTACCCATACCGTCGGTGAGGGAGTCACCGCGGGCACGGCATCAGAAGTTGAGGGCTGGGGAGACAAAGCCATAGCTTGACTTGCCCCCCTCACAAAACACAAAAATCCAACAAGAGTTCAAAACGCGCGACGAAGACAGAACAAAGACAGCAAAAAAAACAGGTACTCACAATTAACTTCGGGCAACACGTAAATTCAACTTGTAATAAGTAAAAAGACAAAAATGCGAGGCGTACTCTGTTTCGAACAACGGCTCGTCAGGGCACTATTTATTTTGTAAAATTTACAAAATTATGGCACAAGGCCTAAAAGGGGAGGGGGAGAGGTTGGTTCTCACTTAACTATCCTATACCTAGCTAAACACTATCACGACCCATTCACTCGTTACAATTTGCACAGTCACCAAAAGAACCCATCCATCTACTCCCAATCCTTCGTACACCACAATGCCAGAAACTTACAAGGGACACCTAAAAAGTGGGGAAATTAACCCGTGACAATAAAAATGTATTTATGTACAATATAATATATACAATATAATGTAAAATATTTAATGAAAATGAAATGATGGGAGGGGGATGAACCCAAAAATAAACTAAAAATACAACAAATTTTGAACTAAAATAATAATCAATGTTAGTAAGAACCGACCATCCCAGAAAAAAGAGTGGCCGCTGTATTCCGCCCAATGGCGAAATCAAGAAGCACACTCGCTAAGGGAGTGGGGAGGGGGTAAAAAATTAGCGGAAAGGGACAATAAAACGCTGAACCAGCCGAGATAAAAAGAGACCAAAACAAACTGGGGAGGTTGGGAATCTCGGCATGGATTATAACAAAAGAGAAAGCCGGGTACAGGCTAGGAACACATTCATTCACTTTAACTAGGTACACAAGAGAGAACTAGCTTAACCAGGGGAGGGTTCCAGAGGAATCCACCCCGATGTAACCAACAGATCTAAAAGAGAAAATCAAGATTAGCCCCGTTCAAACGAACCAGGCTCGCCACATTTACCCACCTTTTGCTAAAGTCTGTCGAAGTCAAACGTTTCCAATCAGTTCTAATCTTTATTTTGAGCTGATGCTCAAAATAACAGATCAGATCCTGATGTGAAAGACGCTGACCTCGCAAGACTTCCTCCAATCGCGTCGTCCAAATCACCATTCGAGCCGTGGCTAGCAGCGACAGAAACACCATACGCTTCATCCCAGAGAACGGGGGCGACACATTATCACAGGCGAATGCACGATCAATGAGCACAAGCTCTCGCGGCTCGATACGAGCAGTCAACTCGCCGACCCGGTCCCATAGAGGGCGAACCCGCGAACAATGGTAGAAGGCGTGCGAAGCCGTTTCTTCCAAGCCAAGGTTGCAGCGTTCACAATCTGGCAAATCCGCCAGGCCCCATATGAAGGCCATGTCATTGAGAGGCAAGCGATTCCGAGCTAATCGCCAGGTGAGCGAAAACTCAGAGTTGTTGAGATAATCACTCCCTGGCGCCCAAGACCAGAACGAGCGAAACTCGTCCTCCGACAAGCGCAGCACATCACGTAGTGAATCCTTTGCGACGCCCTCCACTAACCCACGATAGAAGACTCTCCTAGGCCGTGAAAGGTCACTGGACCGTGGAATGGCCCGCAGGGCCGCCAGACATTCGAGGAGAAAACTCGATCGCTCTCGAGGCTTACGGCACCGCCTCAAGATGGGGGAGTGATAGTAAGTCTAGGGAACATGTCCCTCACTATCCCCCTAAGCAATGAGTCTTCGGAAATCGCTCGCCTGAGAAAAACCAACCTCGACGCAACCTTATGGCCCATCAGGTATGGCATTCCCAGGCCCCCATGACACGGACGTTGGTAACAGACACGTTTGTCGACATAGTGTTTGCGTCCTCTCCATAAAATGGAGAATAGCAAACGCTCGATCGCCTTCTTATGCCGTTTACAAAGTGGAAGTACTGACAACTGGTAAAGGATGATGGGAAAGACGTATGTAGCACACGCCTCAGCCATACCCTTTAAGGACAACCTCCTTCGGCGCCAAATCTTGGCCGACGCGCCTACCTTTGCCAGTACTTCAGACCAATTTTTCTCCAACTGTAGGTCGGGCCCGAACCACACTCCAAGAATGCAGACCGGGCCGTCCGTCCAGTCGAAGGGCCCCGGGAGGGTCAGACCCTTCCAGGCGCCTAACCGCAAGCCGGACGACTTGTTGCGGTTAATCTTGGCCCCTGTCACCTGTTCGTACCGTTCAAGCGCCTTCTGTACCACCTCGATGTCCCTGCGGGAGGACACGAAAGTAGTGACGTCATCGGCGTACGCGGAAACCCTGGCTCGAGCACCACCAGGGACAGCGATTCCACGTAGGGCCGGACTGCACGCCCTGTCCCTTAGCCGGCGAAGGAGGGGCTCCAACGCCAAAGCATAAAGTAGGGGCGACAGTGGACAACCCTGTCGGACCGACCTAGACAGCGCCAGAACGCCCGACAACTTTCCGTTCACCTGTACCACAGCCGTCGGGGATTGATACAGGAGGCTAATCCAGCGGCGGAAGTTGGTTTCGAATCCAGCTGCCTGCAGGACAGCCGCCAGATACCGATGGTCAACCCTATCAAATGCCTTGGACTGATCTAAATGGATCAGCGCGGCTTCGTCGTCGTCTTTTATCCCCTCTATGATCGTGCGTATCAGATGCAGGTTGCTCTGAATTGTTCGGCCCTTCACAGCACAAGTCTGCTCAGGTCCCAACAGAGACTCGGCAACTAATTGCAAACGATTTTGCAAGATCTTGGCCAAAATCTTTAACTCTGTGTTTAGCAGAGTTATGGGCCGGTAACCCTCTAGCTCCCTCCCCACACCCTTGCCTTTTCTCAACAGCGTGATCACACCCCTGGTGAACCGTTTGGGGATGGACCCCTGCCGGAACCAGTTGTTGAACACGACAGTCAAAATCGGGACAAAGATGTGCGACAGCCTCAAGTACAATTCATAGGGCAAACCATCGAGACCCGGCGATTTGCCACTGCCGACCTTCTTCAGCGCCGCGTAGACTTCGCCCTCCGTAATCTCTCCCTCGCAGCTAGCTGCATCAGCCGGCAAAAGCCGGGGGAAGTCAGCCAAATAGCTGCGAAACTCCTCATCACGGAGACCGGGCTCCTTGGTAAACAGGATCTCGAAATGCCGCCGAAACGCCTCGCACATGTCGTCAGTCGACCGCAGAGTGTGTCCCTCCGGGTTGCGAACCTCTCGAATGTACCGGTCGCCTCCGCGGCGAATTTCTTCCTTGCGCAGTTCTGCGCCCATATTCACAGCTTCGGAAGACATCTTGCTTAACTTATGTCTAACTACCTGGCCCATGTAACGATCGCTATTCGACCGGTCCACGGCCTCCTTAGCTATGGCTATCTCTAGGGGATCCCCACCAGCCACCGCCCGGGAGTAGTTAGCTCTAAGTGTCTTCACCTTGTCAGCCTTATCTAGTTTGAGCCGAATGCTGAACTGAGTGGTGAAAGACCTAATACTATCCTTAAGGTTATCCCACCACTTATTCCCGATGACTCCCCCAGTTAACGCCCGCTGCACTAAGTTAATTAGCTGGCGCCGGAAGTCCCGCCTGTCCAGTAAGGACACGTTGAACTTCCAGTAACCAGCCATTCTAACCCTATTTTCTAAATTTACCCGGGCACAAACGAGTTTGTGGTCCGAGTAACCTAGCCAGTGGAACGTGGGACAATCTAAGAAATCTAGTTCGGCTTCACGAACTAACATTCTATCAAGGTAGCTAGCCACCTTGGTAGAAGGCCAACTATTAGCCCACGTCCACATTCTCCCGCCCTTGTGATCGGCCCGGTATCTATCGACTAGACCGAAGTCCTCGATGAGATCGACCAAGCTACGATCACGTTCCTTCCCTCTAGCTCCCCGCCCTCTATCCAACTTGGGGTCCAGGATGGCATTCCAGTCCCCCACTAAGACGAGTCGCTTGGAATCCACCAGGAAGGGCTCCAACCGCCGAAAAAAAACGAGACGCGCTCCTCCTGGTCGTTGGGCGCATAAACCGCAACCAGACGAAACGCATTGCTTTTCACTGCAATATCGGCCACGATCAGCCGGCCCTCGGCACCGACATGGACAAGATCCACCTTCGCGTCCAGGGTACGCTTGACCAGCAAAGACACTCCTCTGGCCAGCCGGTTCCCATATGCTGAATAGACGACAAAGTCGTTAGACAGCACACAAGCATCGACCTTGCAAACAAAGTGAGTCTCTTGGATCGCGGCGACATCCACGCCGAAGGACAAGAGGTCCCGAAGCAGGCGGGCAGCCTTACTCCGATCCCTAAGGCCCTTCACGTTCATACTGGCTAACTTAATTGACATCATTTAGACCTGTAAAGAGAAAGCAGAAAATTACTTCTGGTCACATACGGAGCGAAAATCAATGGGAGTAGGGACCCCGACGGATTGTCCAAGGTTGCCTGTGCCAATATCGGACGTAATTCGTCCGTCCTGGACAATGCCGCCGACGTCCGTGGGAAAAGTAAGTTTTACAGCCCTGTATAAAGATGGGTGGAGGATGACGGGGACCCTCCCGGCACAAAAATGCGAAAGCCTTTGAAGATATTTTGTGCCCGTTTGGGAACCATTTTTATGGTCGGGAAAGCCTCAACGGCCCCCTGCACAAATTCCCAGGCTTTTGTTTTACATCCCCCGGTGTTTCTGATCAAAGTCAGTACTCCGGGGGCGCCCGGAAATTGGCAGGGTCCTCGATGGACTTTCCGTCAATATTTTTAAGTTTGAAAAGAGGCCTTAGGAGGGCCTTCTTCTGAGAAGAAAGGTCCCTCTCTAAGGCCTGTCTGTCCACTTTGCAGATATCCTTTGAAATAAAGACATTTTTTCTTTGTTTCTCGCCTTTTGGGGAGGATTTATCGGGATTCGGGGAGGGTTTCGGGGAGGGATGATAAGATTTCGGGGAGGAAGGTTCTGATTGGGAGGAGGGTGTGGGTGGTTTGGGGGAAGGAGAAGGTATATGCCTTATCGGGGATGCGGACTGACTCCTCCCCTCAACAAAAACAGTTCTATTTGGAGATGTAGGGGCGGATTGGGTCCTGGGAGCAACCGTGACTTGTTCTGCTCTTCCACGTGCGAAAAGTTCTTTTTCCCCTTCTTTAGGGACACTTCCTCCTCCTCCTCCCGTCCTCTCTTCAAAGAAGAGGAGCGTGGAGGAGGCATTTCCGCCTCCATTTCTTGTTGTTTCGTCGGCTGCTCCCGCTGCTGCTGCTTTTGCTCTTGTAGCTGTTGTTGTTGTAGTCTCTGCGTTTCTCTTTGTTGCTGTTTTTGCCCCTGCTTCTCTTGTTGTTGCTGCTGTTGGTTAGCCTCTTTTCGTGGCTTCTTTTTTTCCGGGGATGGTGATTTCTCCTGTTGAGGAGGAGGGGAAGCAACTTTCTTCCCCCTCCTGACCACCTCCGTCCATTCACCGCTTTTTGGGTCCGTCTTTTTCTCCTGTGTGACTGGTGGTTTTGACACCGGCGGTGTTTCCGGTGCCATTTCCGGGTTTCTTTTAGGGCACATCTTGAACGTGTGACCAGCCACGCCACACGCCCAGCAATGCGGCTTCCTCCCCTCCACCACCACAAACAATCTCCTTCCACTGTATGTAATAATATCCGGGACCTTCAGGAAATTTTCCCTGTCTAACACAATGCAAACATTAATATCCTCCGTGGCTATCTCCGCCTTGCTCCTCACACGTGCTACCTCCTCCACCGCTCCAAAAGTCGCAAAAAAGGCACCCACGTGATCACCGGACACCTCCACGGGCACACCATGTATGGTGACCTTGGTTCTTCTTGTACCCATGTATTCGGTCTGGAACCGAATACCCTTGGCTGTCATTACACTTCCAGCCAGATCCTTCGCCTCTCCTTCCGAGCTCAGAAGTATGTCCCACATCGCTCGGGACCTCCTTGCTAACACACAAGGGATAATATTAAGCACCTTTAATGCTTCTTCCATGTTCTCCCTACTGACAGCAATAAATTTTTTTGTTTTTTCATCTGCTGTCAGCAGGGAGATTGTCTTTTTTGCCATAACGTTGGCGACTTCCGGTATCGCTAACAGTTCATTGTCTTTGATATATTCTTTATATTTCTCCTGCATTTGCAGGTAATAATTTGGGTCTTTTTTCACTGGTGCCTTTACCCATACCGTCGGTGAGGGGAGTCACCGCGGGCACGGCATCAGAAGTTGAGGGCTGGGGAGACAAAGCCATAGCTTGACTTGCCCCCCCTCACACAACAAAATTTTAACAAAAGTTCAAAAAGCGCCACGCGCGACGAAGACAAAACAAAGACAGCAAAAAAACAGGTACTCACAATTAACTTCGGGCAACAAAAACACGTAAATCCAAAATTGCAATAAGTCAAGAAAAAGACAAAAATGCGAGGCGCACTCTGTTTCGAGCAACGGCTCGTCAGGGCACTATTTATTTTGTAAAATTTACAAAATTATGGCACAAGGCCTAAAAGGGGAGGGGGAGAGGTTGGTTCTCACTTAACTATCCTATACCTAGCTAAACACTATCACGACCCATTCACTCGTTACAATTTGCACAGTCACCAAAAGAACCCATCCATCTACTCCCAATCCTTCGTACACCACAATGCCAGAAACTTACAAGGGACACCTAAAAAGTGGGGAAATTAACCCGTGACAATAAAAATGTATTTATATACAATATAATATATACAATATAATGTAAAATATTTAATGAAAAATGAAATGATGGGAGGGGGATGAACCCAAAAATAAACTAAAAATACAACAAATTTTGAACTAAAATAATAATCAATGTTAGTAAGAACCGACCATCCCAGAAAAAAGAGTGGCCGCTGTATTCCGCCCAATGGCGAAATCAAGAAGCACACTCGCTAAGGGAGTGGGGAGGGGGGTAAAAAATTAGCGGAAAGGGACAATAAAAGGCTGAACCAGCCGAGATAAAAAGAGACCAAAACAAACTGGGGAGGTTGGGAATCTCGGCATGGATTATAACAAAAGAGAAAGCCGGGTACAGGCTAGGAACACATTCATTCACTTTAACTAGGTACACAAGAGAGAACTAGCTTAACCAGGGGAGGGTTCCAGAGGAATCCACCCCGATGTAACCAGCAGATCTAAAAGAGAAAATCAAGATTAGCCCCGTTCAAACGAACCAGGCTCGCCACATTTACCCACCTTTTGCTAAAGTCTGTCGAAGTCAAACGTTTCCAATCAGTTCTAATCTTTATTTTGAGCTGATGCTCAAAATAACAGATCAGATCCTGATGTGAAAGACGCTGACCTCGCAAGACTTCCTCCAATCGCGTCGTCCAAATCACCATTCGAGCCGTGGCTAGCAGCGACAGAAACACCATACGCTTCATCCCAGAGAACGGGGGCGACACATTATCACAGGCGAATGCACGATCAATGAGCACAAGCTCTCGCGGCTCGATACGAGCAGTCAACTCGCCGACCCGGTCCCATAGAGGGCGAATCCGCGAACAATGGTAGAAGGCGTGCGAAGCCGTTTCTTCCAAGCCAAGGTTGCAGCGTTCACAATCTGGCAAATCCGCCAGGCCCCATATGAAGGCCATGTCATTGAGAGGCAAGCGATTCCGAGCTAATCGCCAGGTGAGCGAAAACTCAGAGTTGTTGAGATAATCACTCCCTGGCGCCCAAGACCAGAACGAGCGAAACTCGTCCTCCGACAAGCGCAGCACATCACGTAGTGAATCCTTTGCGACGCCCTCCACTAACCCACGATAGAAGACTCTCCTAGGCCGTGAAAGGTCACTGGACCGTGGAATGGCCCGCAGGGCCGCCAGACATTCGAGGAGAAAACTCGATCGCTCTCGAGGCTTACGGCACCGCCTCAAGATGGGGGGAGTGATAGTAAGTCTAGGGAACATGTCCCTCACTATCCCCCTAAGCAATGAGTCTTCGGAAATCGCTCGCCTGAGAAAAACCAACCTCGACGCAACCTTATGGCCCATCAGGTATGGCATTCCCAGGCCCCCATGACACGGACGTTGGTAACAGACACGTTTGTCGACATAGTGTTTGCGTCCTCTCCATAAAATGGAGAATAGCAAACGCTCGATCGCCTTCTTATGCCGTTTACAAAGTGGAAGTACTGACAACTGGTAAAGGATGATGGGAAAGACGTATGTAGCACACGCCTCAGCCATACCCTTTAAGGACAACCTCCTTCGGCGCCAAATCTTGGCCGACGCGCCTACCTTTGCCAGTACTTCAGACCAATTTTTCTCCAACTGTAGGTCGGGCCCGAACCACACTCCAAGAATGCAGACCGGGCCGTCCGTCCAGTCGAAGGGCCCCGGGAGGGTCAGACCCTTCCAGGCGCCTAACCGCAAGCCGGACGACTTGTTGCGGTTAATCTTGGCCCCTGTCACCTGTTCGTACCGTTCAAGCGCCTTCTGTACCACCTCGATGTCCCTGCGGGAGGACACGAAAGTAGTGACGTCATCGGCGTACGCGGAAACCCTGGCTCGAGCACCACCAGGGACAGCGATTCCACGTAGGGCCGGACTGCACGCCCTGTCCCTTAGCCGGCGAAGGAGGGGCTCCAACGCCAAAGCATAAAGTAGGGGCGACAGTGGACAACCCTGTCGGACCGACCTAGACAGCGCCAGAACGCCCGACAACTTTCCGTTCACCTGTACCACAGCCGTCGGGGATTGATACAGGAGGCTAATCCAGCGGCGGAAGTTGGTTTCGAATCCAGCTGCCTGCAGGACAGCCGCCAGATACCGATGGTCAACCCTATCAAATGCCTTGGACTGATCTAAATGGATCAGCGCGGCTTCGTCGTCGTCTTTTATCCCCTCTATGATCGTGCGTATCAGATGCAGGTTGCTCTGAATTGTTCGGCCCTTCACAGCACAAGTCTGCTCAGGTCCCAACAGAGACTCGGCAACTAATTGCAAACGATTTTGCAAGATCTTGGCCAAAATCTTTAACTCTGTGTTTAGCAGAGTTATGGGCCGGTAACCCTCTAGCTCCCTCCCCACACCCTTGCCTTTTCTCAACAGCGTGATCACCCCACCCCTGGTGAACCGTTTGGGGATGGACCCCTGCCGGAACCAGTTGTTGAACACGACAGTCAAAATCGGGACAAAGATGTGCGACAGCCTCAAGTACAATTCATAGGGCAAACCATCGAGACCCGGCGATTTGCCACTGCCGACCTTCTTCAGCGCCGCGTAGACTTCGCCCTCCGTAATCTCTCCCTCGCAGCTAGCTGCATCAGCCGGCAAAAGCCGGGGGAAGTCAGCCAAATAGCTGCGAAACTCCTCATCACGGAGACCGGGCTCCTTGGTAAACAGGATCTCGAAATGCCGCCGAAACGCCTCGCACATGTCGTCAGTCGACCGCAGAGTGTGTCCCTCCGGGTTGCGAACCTCTCGAATGTACCGGTCGCCTCCGCGGCGAATTTCTTCCTTGCGCAGTTCTGCGCCCATATTCACAGCTTCGGAAGACATCTTGCTTAACTTATGTCTAACTACCTGGCCCATGTAACGATCGCTATTCGACCGGTCCACGGCCTCCTTAGCTATGGCTATCTCTAGGGGATCCCCACCAGCCACCGCCCGGGAGTAGTTAGCTCTAAGTGTCTTCACCTTGTCAGCCTTATCTAGTTTGAGCCGAATGCTGAACTGAGTGGTGAAAGACCTAATACTATCCTTAAGGTTATCCCACCACTTATTCCCGATGACTCCCCCAGTTAACGCCCGCTGCACTAAGTTAATTAGCTGGCGCCGGAAGTCCCGCCTGTCCAGTAAGGACACGTTGAACTTCCAGTAACCAGCCATTCTAACCCTATTTTCTAAATTTACCCGGGCACAAACGAGTTTGTGGTCCGAGTAACCTAGCCAGTGGAACGTGGGACAATCTAAGAAATCTAGTTCGGCTTCACGAACTAACATTCTATCAAGGTAGCTAGCCACCTTGGTAGAAGGCCAACTATTAGCCCACGTCCACATTCTCCCGCCCTTGTGATCGGCCCGGTATCTATCGACTAGACCGAAGTCCTCGATGAGATCGACCAAGCTACGATCACGTTCCTTCCCTCTAGCTCCCCGCCCTCTATCCAACTTGGGGTCCAGGATGGCATTCCAGTCCCCCACTAAGACGAGTCGCTTGGAATCCACCAGGAAGGGCTCCAACCGCCGAAAAAACGAGACGCGCTCCTCCTGGTCGTTGGGCGCATAAACCGCAACCAGACGAAACGCATTGCTTTTCACTGCAATATCGGCCACGATCAGCCGGCCCTCGGCACCGACATGGACAAGATCCACCTTCGCGTCCAGGGTACGCTTGACCAGCAAAGACACTCCTCTGGCCAGCCGGTTCCCATATGCTGAATAGACGACAAAGTCGTTAGACAGCACACAAGCATCGACCTTGCAAACAAAGTGAGTCTCTTGGATCGCGGCGACATCCACGCCGAAGGACAAGAGGTCCCGAAGCAGGCGGGCAGCCTTACTCCGATCCCTAAGGCCCTTCACGTTCATACTGGCTAACTTAATTGACATCATTTAGACCTGTAAAGAGAAAGCAGAAAATTACTTCTGGTCACATACGGAGCGAAAATCAATGGGAGTAGGGACCCCGACGGATTGTCCAAGGTTGCCTGTGCCAATATCGGACGTAATTCGTCCGTCCTGGACAATGCCGCCGACGTCCGTGGGAAAAGTAAGTTTTACAGCCCTGTATAAAGATGGGTGGAGGATGACGGGGACCCTCCCGGCACAAAAATGCGAAAGCCTTTGAAGATATTTTGTGCCCGTTTGGGCCATTTTTATGGTCGGGAAAGCCTCAACGGCCCCCTGCACAAATTCCCAGGCTTTTGTTTTACATCCCCCGGTGTTTCTGATCAAAGTCAGTACTCCTGGGGCGCCCGGGAAATTGGCAGGGTCCTCGATGGACTTTCCGTCAATATTTTTAAGTTTGAAAAGAGGCCTTAGGGAGGGCCTTCTTCTGAGAAGAAAGGTCCCTCTCTAAGGACCTGTCTGTCCACTTTGCAGATATCCTTTGAAATAAAGACATTTTTTTCTTTGTTTCTCGCCTTTTGGGGAGGATTTATCGGGATTCGGGGAGGGTTTCGGGGAGGGATGATAAGATTTCGGGGAGGAAGGTTCTGATTGGGAGGAGGGTGTGGGTGGTTTGGGGGAAGGAGAAGGTATATGCCTTATCGGGGATGCGGACTGACTCCTCCCCTCAACAAAAACAGTTCTATTTGGAGATGTAGGGGCGGATTGGGTCCTGGGAGCAACCGTGACTTGTTCTGCTCTTCCACGTGCGAAAAGTTCTTTTTTTCCCCTTCTTTAGGGACACTTCCTCCTCCTCCTCCCGTCCTCTCTTCAAAGAAGAGGAGCGTGGAGGAGGCATTTCCGCCTCCATTTCTTGTTGTTTCGTCGGCTGCTCCCGCTGCTGCTGCTTTTGCTCTTGTAGCTGTTGTTGTTGTAGTCTCTGCGTTTCTCTTTGTTGCTGTTTTTGCCCCTGCTTCTCTTGTTGTTGCTGCTGTTGGTTAGCCTCTTTTCGTGGCTTCTTTTTTTCCGGGGATGGTGATTTCTCCTGTTGAGGAGGAGGGGAAGCAACTTTCTTCCCCCTCCTGACCACCTCCGTCCATTCACCGCTTTTTGGGTCCGTCTTTTTCTCCTGTGTGACTGGTGGTTTTGACACCGGCGGTGTTTCCGGTGCCATTTCCGGGTTTCTTTTAGGGCACATCTTGAACGTGTGACCAGCCACGCCACACGCCCAGCAATGCGGCTTCCTCCCCTCCACCACCACAAACAATCTCCTTCCACTGTATGTAATAATATCCGGGACCTTCAGGAAATTTTCCCTGTCTAACACAATGCAAACATTAATATCCTCCGTGGCTATCTCCGCCTTGCTCCTCACACGTGCTACCTCCTCCACCGCTCCAAAAGTCGCAAAAAAGGCACCCACGTGATCACCGGACACCTCCACGGGCACACCATGTATGGTGACCTTGGTTCTTCTTGTACCCATGTATTCGGTCTGGAACCGAATACCCTTGGCTGTCATTACACTTCCAGCCAGATCCTTCGCCTCTCCTTCCGAGCTCAGAAGTATGTCCCACATCGCTCGGGACCTCCTTGCTAACACACAAGGGATAATATTAAGCACCTTTAATGCTTCTTCCATGTTCTCCCTACTGACAGCAATAAATTTTTTTGTTTTTTCATCTGCTGTCAGCAGGGAGATTGTCTTTTTTGCCATAACGTTGGCGACTTCCGGTATCGCTAACAGTTCATTGTCTTTGATATATTCTTTATATTTCTCCTGCATTTGCAGGTAATAATTTGGGTCTTTTTTCACTGGTGCCTTTACCCATACCGTCGGTGAGGGAGTCACCGCGGGCACGGCATCAGAAGTTGAGGGCTGGGGAGACAAAGCCATAGCTTGACTTGCCCCCCTCACACAACAAAATTTTAACAAAAGTTCAAAAAGCGCCACGCGCGACGAAGACAAAACAAAGACAGCAAAAAAACAGGTACTCACAATTAACTTCGGGCAACAAAAACACGTAAATCCAAAATTGCAATAAGTCAAGAAAAGACAAAAATGCGAGGCGCACTCTGTTTCGAGCAACGGCTCGTCAGGGCACTATTTATTTTGTAAAATTTACAAAATTATGGCACAAGGCCTAAAAGGGGAGGGGGAGAGGTTGGTTCTCACTTAACTATCCTATACCTAGCTAAACACTATCACGACCCATTCACTCGTTACAATTTGCACAGTCACCAAAAGAACCCATCCATCTACTCCCAATCCTTCGTACACCACAATGCCAGAAACTTACAAGGGACACCTAAAAAGTGGGGAAATTAACCCGTGACAATAAAAATGTATTTATATACAATATAATATATACAATATAATGTAAAATATTTAATGAAAAATGAAATGATGGGAGGGGGATGAACCCAAAAATAAACTAAAAATACAACAAATTTTGAACTAAAATAATAATCAATGTTAGTAAGAACCGACCATCCCAGAAAAAAGAGTGGCCGCTGTATTCCGCCCAATGGCGAAATCAAGAAGCACACTCGCTAAGGGAGTGGGGAGGGGGGTAAAAAATTAGCGGAAAGGGACAATAAAAGGCTGAACCAGCCGAGATAAAAAGAGACCAAAACAAACTGGGGAGGTTGGGAATCTCGGCATGGATTATAACAAAAGAGAAAGCCGGGTACAGGCTAGGAACACATTCATTCACTTTAACTAGGTACACAAGAGAGAACTAGCTTAACCAGGGAGGGTTCCAGAGGAATCCACCCCGATGTAACCAGCAGATCTAAAAGAGAAAATCAAGATTAGCCCCGTTCAAACGAACCAGGCTCGCCACATTTACCCACCTTTTGCTAAAGTCTGTCGAAGTCAAACGTTTCCAATCAGTTCTAATCTTTATTTTGAGCTGATGCTCAAAATAACAGATCAGATCCTGATGTGAAAGACGCTGACCTCGCAAGACTTCCTCCAATCGCGTCGTCCAAATCACCATTCGAGCCGTGGCTAGCAGCGACAGAAACACCATACGCTTCATCCCAGAGAACGGGGGCGACACATTATCACAGGCGAATGCACGATCAATGAGCACAAGCTCTCGCGGCTCGATACGAGCAGTCAACTCGCCGACCCGGTCCCATAGAGGGCGAATCCCGCGAACAATGGTAGAAGGCGTGCGAAGCCGTTTCTTCCAAGCCAAGGTTGCAGCGTTCACAATCTGGCAAATCCGCCAGGCCCCATATGAAGGCCATGTCATTGAGAGGCAAGCGATTCCGAGCTAATCGCCAGGTGAGCGAAAACTCAGAGTTGTTGAGATAATCACTCCCTGGCGCCCAAGACCAGAACGAGCGAAACTCGTCCTCCGACAAGCGCAGCACATCACGTAGTGAATCCTTTGCGACGCCCTCCACTAACCCACGATAGAAGACTCTCCTAGGCCGTGAAAGGTCACTGGACCGTGGAATGGCCCGCAGGGCCGCCAGACATTCGAGGAGAAAACTCGATCGCTCTCGAGGCTTACGGCACCGCCTCAAGATGGGGGGGAGTGATAGTAAGTCTAGGGAACATGTCCCTCACTATCCCCCTAAGCAATGAGTCTTCGGAAATCGCTCGCCTGAGAAAAACCAACCTCGACGCAACCTTATGGCCCATCAGGTATGGCATTCCCAGGCCCCCATGACACGGACGTTGGTAACAGACACGTTTGTCGACATAGTGTTTGCGTCCTCTCCATAAAATGGAGAATAGCAAACGCTCGATCGCCTTCTTATGCCGTTTACAAAGTGGAAGTACTGACAACTGGTAAAGGATGATGGGAAAGACGTATGTAGCACACGCCTCAGCCATACCCTTTAAGGACAACCTCCTTCGGCGCCAAATCTTGGCCGACGCGCCTACCTTTGCCAGTACTTCAGACCAATTTTTCTCCAACTGTAGGTCGGGCCCGAACCACACTCCAAGAATGCAGACCGGGCCGTCCGTCCAGTCGAAGGGCCCCGGGAGGGTCAGACCCTTCCAGGCGCCTAACCGCAAGCCGGACGACTTGTTGCGGTTAATCTTGGCCCCTGTCACCTGTTCGTACCGTTCAAGCGCCTTCTGTACCACCTCGATGTCCCTGCGGGAGGACACGAAAGTAGTGACGTCATCGGCGTACGCGGAAACCCTGGCTCGAGCACCACCAGGGACAGCGATTCCACGTAGGGCCGGACTGCACGCCCTGTCCCTTAGCCGGCGAAGGAGGGGCTCCAACGCCAAAGCATAAAGTAGGGGCGACAGTGGACAACCCTGTCGGACCGACCTAGACAGCGCCAGAACGCCCGACAACTTTCCGTTCACCTGTACCACAGCCGTCGGGGATTGATACAGGAGGCTAATCCAGCGGCGGAAGTTGGTTTCGAATCCAGCTGCCTGCAGGACAGCCGCCAGATACCGATGGTCAACCCTATCAAATGCCTTGGACTGATCTAAATGGATCAGCGCGGCTTCGTCGTCGTCTTTTATCCCCTCTATGATCGTGCGTATCAGATGCAGGTTGCTCTGAATTGTTCGGCCCTTCACAGCACAAGTCTGCTCAGGTCCCAACAGAGACTCGGCAACTAATTGCAAACGATTTTGCAAGATCTTGGCCAAAATCTTTAACTCTGTGTTTAGCAGAGTTATGACCGGTAACCCTCTAGCTCCCTCCCCACACCCTTGCCTTTTCTCAACAGCGTGATCACACCCCTGGTGAACCGTTTGGGGATGGACCCCTGCCGGAACCAGTTGTTGAACACGACAGTCAAAATCGGGACAAAGATGTGCGACAGCCTCAAGTACAATTCATAGGGCAAACCATCGAGACCCGGCGATTTGCCACTGCCGACCTTCTTCAGCGCCGCGTAGACTTCGCCCTCCGTAATCTCTCCCTCGCAGCTAGCTGCATCAGCCGGCAAAAGCCGGGGGAAGTCAGCCAAATAGCTGCGAAACTCCTCATCACGGAGACCGGGCTCCTTGGTAAACAGGATCTCGAAATGCCGCCGAAACGCCTCGCACATGTCGTCAGTCGACCGCAGAGTGTGTCCCTCCGGGTTGCGAACCTCTCGAATGTACCGGTCGCCTCCGCGGCGAATTTCTTCCTTGCGCAGTTCTGCGCCCATATTCACAGCTTCGGAAGACATCTTGCTTAACTTATGTCTAACTACCTGGCCCATGTAACGATCGCTATTCGACCGGTCCACGGCCTCCTTAGCTATGGCTATCTCTAGGGGATCCCCACCAGCCACCGCCCGGGAGTAGTTAGCTCTAAGTGTCTTCACCTTGTCAGCCTTATCTAGTTTGAGCCGAATGCTGAACTGAGTGGTGAAAGACCTAATACTATCCTTAAGGTTATCCCACCACTTATTCCCGATGACTCCCCCAGTTAACGCCCGCTGCACTAAGTTAATTAGCTGGCGCCGGAAGTCCCGCCTGTCCAGTAAGGACACGTTGAACTTCCAGTAACCAGCCATTCTAACCCTATTTTCTAAATTTACCCGGGCACAAACGAGTTTGTGGTCCGAGTAACCTAGCCAGTGGAACGTGGGACAATCTAAGAAATCTAGTTCGGCTTCACGAACTAACATTCTATCAAGGTAGCTAGCCACCTTGGTAGAAGGCCAACTATTAGCCCACGTCCACATTCTCCCGCCCTTGTGATCGGCCCGGTATCTATCGACTAGACCGAAGTCCTCGATGAGATCGACCAAGCTACGATCACGTTCCTTCCCCTCTAGCTCCCCGCCCTCTATCCAACTTGGGGTTCCAGGATGGCATTCCAGTCCCCCACTAAGACGAGTCGCTTGAATCCACCAGGAAGGGCTCCAACCGCCAAGAAAAAACGAGACGCGCTCCTCCTGGTCGTTGGGCGCATAAACCGCAACCAGACGAAACGCATTGCTTTTCACTGCAATATCGGCCACGATCAGCCGGCCCTCGGCACCGACATGGACAAGATCCACCTTCGCGTCCAGGGTACGCTTGACCAGCAAAGACACTCCTCTGGCCAGCCGGTTCCCATATGCTGAATAGACGACAAAGTCGTTAGACAGCACACAGGCATCGACCTTGCAAACAAAGTGAGTCTCTTGGATCGCGGCGACATCCACGCCGAAGGACAAGAGGTCCCGAAGCAGGCGGGCAGCCTTACTCCGATCCCTAAGGCCCTTCACGTTCATACTGGCTAACTTAATTGACATCATTTAGACCTGAAAAAGAGAGCAGAAAATTACTTCTGGTCACATACGGAGCGAAAATCAATGGGAGTAGGGACCCCGACGGATTGTCCAAGGTTGCCTGTGCCAATATCGGACGTAATTCGTCCGTCCTGGACAATGCCGCCGACGTCCGTGGGAAAAGGTAAGTTTTACCGCCCTATATAAAGATGGGTGGAGGATGACGGGGACCCTCCCAGGCACAAAAATGCGAAAGCCTTTGAAGATATTTTAGTGCCCGTTTGGGCCATTTTTATATCCGGAAAGCCTCAACGGCCCCCTGCACAAATTCCCAGGCCTTTGTTCTACTTCCCCCGGTATTTCTGATCAAAGTCAGTACTCCGGGGGCGCCCGGGAAATTGGCAGGGTCCTCGATGGACTTTCCGTCAATATTTTTAAGTTTGAAAAGAGGCCTTAGGAGGGCCTTCTTCTGAGAAGAAAGGTCCCTCTCTAAGGCCTGTCTGTCCACTTTGCAGATATCCTTTGAAATAAAGACATTTTTTTCTTTGTTTCTCGCCTTTTGGGGAGGATTTATCGGGATTCGGGGAGGGATTTCGGGGAGGGATGATAAGATTTCGGGGAGGAAGGTTCTGATTGGGAGGAGGGTGTGGGTGGTTTGGGGGAAGGAGAAGGTATATGCCTTATCGGGGATGCGGACTGACTCCTCCCCTCAACAAAAACAGTTCTATTTGGAGATGTAGGGGCGGATTGGGTCCTGGGGAGCAACCGTGACTTGTTCTGCTCTTCCACGTGCGAAAAGTTCTTTTTTCCCTTCTTTAGGGACACTTCTCCTCCTCCTCCCGTCCTCTCTTCGAAGAGGAGCGTGGAGGAGGCATTTCCGCCTCCATTTCTTGTTGTTTCGTCGGCTGCTCCCGCTGCTGCTGCTTTTGCTCTTGTAGCTGTTGTTGTTGTAGTCTCTGCGTTTCTCTTTGTTGCTGTTTTTGCCCCTGCTTCTCTTGTTGTTGCTGCTGTTGGTTAGCCTCTTTTCGTGGCTTCTTTTTTTCCGGGATGGTGATTTCTCCTGTTGAGGAGGAGGAAACAACTTTCTTCCCCCTCCTGACCACCTCCGTCCATTCACCGCTTTTTGGGTCCGTCTTTTTCTCCTGTGTGACTGGTGGTTTTGACACCGGCGGTGTTTCCGGTGCCATTTCCGGGTTTCTTTTAGGGCACATCTTGAACGTGTGACCAGCCACGCCACACGCCCAGCAATGCGGCTTCCTCCCCTCCACCACCACAAACAATCTCCTTCCACTGTATGTAATAATATCCGGGACCTTCAGGAAATTTTCCCTGTCTAACACAATGCAAACATTAATATCCTCCGTGGCTATCTCCGCCTTGCTCCTCACACGTGCTACCTCCTCCACCGCTCCAAAAGTCGCAAAAAAGGCACCCACGTGATCACCGGACACCTCCACGGGCACACCATGTATGGTGACCTTGGTTCTTCTTGTACCCATGTATTCGGTCTGGAACCGAATACCCTTGCTGTCATTACACTTCCAGCCAGATCCTTCGCCTCTCCTTCCGAGCTCAGAAGTATGTCCCACATCGCTCGGGACCTCCTTGCTAACACACAAGGGATAATATTAAGCACCTTTAATGCTTCTTCCATGTTCTCCCTACTGACAGCAATAAATTTTTTTGTTTTTTCATCTGGCTGTCAGTAGGGAGATTGTCTTTTGCCATAACGTTGGCGACTTCCGGTATTGCTAACAGTTCATTGTCTTTTGATAGTTCTTATATTTCTCCTGCATTTGCAGGTAATAATTTGGGATCTTTTTTCACTGGGTGCCTTTACCCTACCGTCGGTGAGGGAGTCACCGCGGGCACGGCATCAGAAGTTGAGGGCTGGGGAGACAAAGCCATAGCTTGACTTGCCCCCCCTCACAAAACACAAAAATCCAACAAGAGTTCAAAACGCGCGACGAAGACAGAACAAAGACAGCAAAAAAAAAACAGGTACTCACAATTAACTTCGGGCAACACGTAAATTCAACTTGTAATAAGTAAAAAGACAAAAATGCGAGGCGTACTCTGTTTCGAACAACGGCTCGTCAGGGCACTATTTATTTTGTAAAATTTACAAAATTATGGCACAAGGCCTAAAAGGGGAGGGGGAGGATTTCTTCTCACTTAACTATCCTATACCTAGCTAAACACTATCACGACCCATTCACTCGTTACAATTTGCACAGTCACCAAAAGAACCCATCCATCTACTCCCAATCCTTCGTACACCACAATGCCAGAAACTTACAAGGGACACCTAAAAAGTGGGGAAATTAACCCGTGACAATAAAAATGTATTTATGTACAATATAATATATACAATATAATGTAAAATATTTAATGAAAAATGAAATGATGGGAGGGGGATGAACCCAAAAATAAACTAAAAATACAACAAATTTTGAACTAAAATAATAATCAATGTTAGTAAGAACCGACCATCCCAGAAAAAAGAGTGGCCGCTGTATTCCGCCCAATGGCGAAATCAAGAAGCACACTCGCTAAGGGAGTGGGGAGGGGGGTAAAAAATTAGGCGGAAAGGGACAATAAAACGCTGAACCAGCCGAGATAAAAGAGACCAAAACAAACTGGGGAGGTTGGGAATCTCGGCATGGATTATAACAAAAGAGAAAGCCGGGTACAGGCTAGGAACACATTCATTCACTTTAACTAGGTACACAAGAGAACTAGCTTAACCAGGGGAGGGTTCCAGAGGAATCCACCCCGATGTAACCAGCAGATCTAAAAGAGAAAATCAAGATTAGCCCCGTTCAAACGAACCAGGCTCGCCACATTTACCCACCTTTTGCTAAAGTCTGTCGAAAGTCAAACGTTTCCAATCAGTTCTAATCTTTATTTTGAGCTGATGCTCAAAATAACAGATCAGATCCTGATGTGAAAGACGCTGACCTCGCAAGACTTCCTCCAATCGCGTCGTCCAAATCACCATTCGAGCCGTGGCTAGCAGCGACAGAAACACCATACGCTTCATCCCAGAGAACGGGGGCGACACATTATCACAGGCGAATGCACGATCAATGAGCACAAGCTCTCGCGGCTCGATACGAGCAGTCAACTCGCCGACCCGGTCCCATAGAGGGCGAACCCGCGAACAATGGTAGAAGGCGTGCGAAGCCGTTTCTTCCAAGCCAAGGTTGCAGCGTTCACAATCTGGCAAATCCGCCAGGCCCCATATGAAGGCCATGTCATTGAGAGGCAAGCGATTCCGAGCTAATCGCCAGGTGAGCGAAAACTCAGAGTTGTTGAGATAATCACTCCCTGGCGCCCAAGACCAGAACGAGCGAAACTCGTCCTCCGACAAGCGCAGCACATCACGTAGTGAATCCTTTGCGACGCCCTCCACTAACCCACGATAGAAGACTCTCCTAGGCCGTGAAAGGTCACTGGACCGTGGAATGGCCCGCAGGGCCGCCAGACATTCGAGGAGAAAACTCGATCGCTCTCGAGGCTTACAGGCACCGCCTCAAGATGGGGGGAGTGATAGTAAGTCTAGGGAACATGTCCCTCACTATCCCCCTAAGCAATGAGTCTTCGGAAATCGCTCGCCTGAGAAAAACCAACCTCGACGCAACCTTATGGCCCATCAGGTATGGCATTCCCAGGCCCCCATGACACGGACGTTGGTAACAGACACGTTTGTCGACATAGTGTTTGCGTCCTCTCCATAAAATGGAGAATAGCAAACGCTCGATCGCCTTCTTATGCCGTTTACAAAGTGGAAGTACTGACAACTGGTAAAGGATGATGGGAAAGACGTATGTAGCACACGCCTCAGCCATACCCTTTAAGGACAACCTCCTTCGGCGCCAAATCTTGGCCGACGCGCCTACCTTTGCCAGTACTTCAGACCAATTTTTCTCCAACTGTAGGTCGGGCCCGAACCACACTCCAAGAATGCAGACCGGGCCGTCCGTCCAGTCGAAGGGCCCCGGGAGGGTCAGACCCTTCCAGGCGCCTAACCGCAAGCCGGACGACTTGTTGCGGTTAATCTTGGCCCCTGTCACCTGTTCGTACCGTTCAAGCGCCTTCTGTACCACCTCGATGTCCCTGCGGGAGGACACGAAAGTAGTGACGTCATCGGCGTACGCGGAAACCCTGGCTCGAGCACCACCAGGGACAGCGATTCCACGTAGGGCCGGACTGCACGCCCTGTCCCTTAGCCGGCGAAGGAGGGGCTCCAACGCCAAAGCATAAAGTAGGGGCGACAGTGGACAACCCTGTCGGACCGACCTAGACAGCGCCAGAACGCCCGACAACTTTCCGTTCACCTGTACCACAGCCGTCGGGGATTGATACAGGAGGCTAATCCAGCGGCGGAAGTTGGTTTCGAATCCAGCTGCCTGCAGGACAGCCGCCAGATACCGATGGTCAACCCTATCAAATGCCTTGGACTGATCTAAATGGATCAGCGCGGCTTCGTCGTCGTCTTTTATCCCCTCTATGATCGTGCGTATCAGATGCAGGTTGCTCTGAATTGTTCGGCCCTTCACAGCACAAGTCTGCTCAGGTCCCAACAGAGACTCGGCAACTAATTGCAAACGATTTTGCAAGATCTTGGCCAAAATCTTTAACTCTGTGTTTAGCAGAGTTATGGGCCAGTAACCCTCTAGCTCCCTCCCCACACCCTTGCCTTTTCTCAACAGCGTGATCACACCCCTGGTGAACCGTTTGGGGATGGACCCCTGCCGGAACCAGTTGTTGAACACGACAGTCAAAATCGGGACAAAGATGTGCGACAGCCTCAAGTACAATTCATGGAGGGCCAAACCATCGAGACCCGGCGATTTGCCACTGCCGACCTTCTTCAGCGCCGCGTAGACTTCGCCCTCCGTAATCTCTCCCTCGCAGCTAGCTGCATCAGCCGGCAAAAGCCGGGGAAGTCAGCCAAATAGCTGCGAAACTCCTCATCACGGAGACCGGGCTCCTTGGTAAACAGGATCTCGAAATGCCGCCGAAACGCCTCGCACATGTCGTCAGTCGACCGCAGAGTGTGTCCCTCCGGGAGGTTGCGAACCTCTCGAATGTACCGGTCGCCTCCGCGGCGAATTTCTTCCTTGCGCAGTTCTGCGCCCATATTCACAGCTTCGGAAGACATCTTGCTTAACTTATGTCTAACTACCTGGCCCATGTAACGATCGCTATTCGACCGGTCCACGGCCTCCTTAGCTATGGCTATCTCTAGGGGATCCCCACCAGCCACCGCCCGGGAGTAGTTAGCTCTAAGTGTCTTCACCTTGTCAGCCTTATCTAGTTTGAGCCGAATGCTGAACTGAGTGGTGAAAGACCTAATACTATCCTTAAGGTTATCCCACCACTTATTCCCGATGACTCCCCAGTTAACGCCCGCTGCACTAAGTTAATTAGCTGGCGCCGGAAGTCCCGCCTGTCCAGTAAGGACACGTTGAACTTCCAGTAACCAGCCATTCTAACCCTATTTTCTAAATTTACCCGGGCACAAACGAGTTTGTGGTCCGAGTAACCTAGCCAGTGGAACGTGGGACAATCTAAGAAATCTAGTTCGGCTTCACGAACTAACATTCTATCAAGGTAGCTAGCCACCTTGGTAGAAGGCCAACTATTAGCCCACGTCCACATTCTCCCGCCCTTGTGATCGGCCCGGTATCTATCGACTAGACCGAAGTCCTCGATGAGATCGACCAAGCTACGATCACGTTCCTTCCCTCTAGCTCCCCGCCCTCTATCCAACTTGGGGTCCAGGATGGCATTCCAGTCCCCCACTAAGACGAGTCGCTTGGAATCCACCAGGAAGGGCTCCAACCGCCGAAAAAAACGAGACGCGCTCCTCCTGGTCGTTGGGCGCATAAACCGCAACCAGACGAAACGCATTGCTTTTCACTGCAATATCGGCCACGATCAGCCGGCCCTCGGCACCGACATGGACAAGATCCACCTTCGCGTCCAGGGTACGCTTGACCAGCAAAGACACTCCTCTGGCCAGCCGGTTCCCATATGCTGAATAGACGACAAAGTCGTTAGACAGCACACAAGCATCGACCTTGCAAACAAAGTGAGTCTCTTGGATCGCGGCGACATCCACGCCGAAGGACAAGAGGTCCCGAAGCAGGCGGGCAGCCTTACTCCGATCCCTAAGGCCCTTCACGTTCATACTGGCTAACTTAATTGACATCATTTAGACCTGTAAAGAGAAAGCAGAAAATTACTTCTGGTCACATACGGAGCGAAAATCAATGGGAGTAGGGACCCCGACGG
>JBBBDQ010030865.1:215000-314541 GCA_037127315.1 Ascarosepion bandense | reverse complement strand
GGAGAGTTAACCGGAGAATACGAGAGTTCAGAGAGAGATTAGCTGTCAGTACACAACAGTTCATAATAGCTCTGTGTTTCACTCATCGAGAAGAGTATTACGGCGTACCCGTCAGCTTACGACGCGGACATACTCAATATACTACGGTTTCACCTCCAGAGACTTGTACATATACTTTTTACTAACCTTCATTCTTAGACTACTAATTGAAGTCTTGACCCTGACGTTAATATACTTATTTTCTATCTCAATTACTGGTCGTTGTTCCTTTATTTCTGCGGGCCTCAATCCTGGGTTCCACAACACACATAATAATGTTTTACGTCAATTTTACTAACAGAATGTTCACTCAAACAGCTTCTACAACTTTACTCTCGGTGAAAGTAATTACATTTAACAAAGGTTGCATCCCCAATATATTGATTTAGGGTTTAATGCTACTGCCATTCCGTTTGTTATTTCAACCCTACCACTTTCGTTTGAACCACTCTCGTCTCTATATCGATAAAAAATATAATTATATCGATTTAGGGGGAAATCATTTGAATTTAAATAATAGCGAATTTTTCCGCTTCGTACATGACATTATAGAATTTATTTCACATTTTTTTTGCAATATTTATACGCGATTATTTATTATTTTATTTTATTTTATTTTTGTATTGAAAGGCCAATAAAATTTTGCTGAGACCAAATTAAAATAAAACCATAAATATTTTCATTGTTCCCTCATCTTTATGTAATATTCGCGACGTTTCGGCCATTGTTCGCTCCGGACTTCTTCAGATGATATTGAATTTCGAACTGTTCTATTTTCTTTTTTCATGCTTTTTTTTAAATGTTTTTTCACTGAGCTAAGTGTTGTTTGGGATATTAGTATATTCTTTGTCGGGGTCTTAAAAACCAAATGTTTCCATTTCATTGGGATTTTTTTTTTTTACCAGAAGTCGTATTACAATTTGTTATCACAGTAATTGCTCTGTATTATTGGTTATCATATGCTTAGCCGGCTTAAGAGAAAAGTGTTGCTTGAAGTAATTCAGTGACTTGATCAAAAGAGTTGTGGGTTCAATACCTGTCCACAGCAGAGGTGAACAAAACTTGGGTAGCAGAGTTTCTCAAGGGAAACAACTGAAACTGTGATATTCAGAAAATAGGCATGCCAAGTGGAACTAGAACAATCAACTCAATTAAAGCTTGGTTTATGTGTATCACCTGAAGACGACCGGAGAATACAACAACGGATACGACGTGAACATAACAATAAAGATGAGGACAACAGTCCTAATGTAAATAATTACAATACCTCATCTAAAAAAATATAAGCAAAAAATATTTTTAGGAGGTCTCATATTGTGAAAGGAATATAAAATTTTCACTTGCTGTCAAAAGTAAAAAACTGATATTTTCAAGTCGCGTCCATAATTACAAGCGATTAATATGCAACTCGATGCGATGGATGAATTGTCGTCTAAATGACACCAAAATGAAAACAACACTGACATCTCATTTTAACAGATATACAGGGTGCGATGGATGAACTGTCGTCTAAATGAGGCGAAAATAAAAAAGAACACTGACATGACACCACAGTTTACTCTCGCCGCGACCAAAAATCAGGTGTAGACGACAAAGCTAACCTTGCAGTCGAACTTGAAAAGGACCTCCAATCCGAAGTGGACTGGGGTAAGAAATGGCTCGTAAGCTTTAATGCTTCTAAAACAAAGTTACTATCAATTAACCATCACAGACTATCGCACCTACCTCCCATTAGCATGGATCAGGCTTGCCTCTCAGACAGTAAAACACTACACCTCCTTGGTCTCACACTTAGAGCGGACCTCAAATGGAATGACTATATCGAATCCATTGCTAAATCCGCTGTTCTGGGCCCGGAAGTTTTTTCCGTCTGAATCTATCTTGCACATATATAAATCTACCACCCGCCCGTGCATTGAATACTGCTGCCATATCTGGTCGGGTGCCTCTGCTATTCTCCTTGGGCTTCTCGACAAGGTACAGCGGAGGGTCTGTAACGTGATCGATACCGACTTAGCAGACTGCCTACAGTCTCTCTCTCACCGGCGCGACGTGGCTTCCCTGTGTCTCTTCTAATAAATACTTTCACGGCTTCAGCACCAATGAACTTAGATCACTGCTGCCCCTTAGATACGAATTTGCACGAGAAACTAGATTAGCAACGAGATCCCACCCTTTTACAATGAAACCGATAAAATGCAACCGCAACTTCTACTCTGACAGTTTTTTTCTCGCACTTCCCGACTGTGGAATTCCCTTCCACATGATTGCTTCCCCGACGGCTACAATCTCCAGGAGTTTAAATGTAAGGTCAATAGACACCTCCTAACACACTAACTCGCTCCCATTCTTTCAAACACTCTTCACATCTGCCCATCCCTCATCCTCAGTACCCTTACCCATCTATCACCTTCCTTCTGATATTTCCTACACCTAACCACTCCTCCTCTTTACCTTCCCCTATGTAGCCCCATGCGCAATAGTGGCAATGGAATGCCTTGCTTGGGGTGAAATGATTGAAAAAAAATCTCATTTTAACAGATAGACAAGTTGCGATGAATAAATTATCGTTTAAATGAAGCCAAAATGAAAATAACATTGACATCTCATTTTAACAGATATAAAGGGTGCGATGGATGAATTGCCGTCTAAATGTCGGAAAAATGAAAATGACACTGACATCTCATTTTAACCAAAAATTACACAAAAATATCTTGAAGTAATAAAGAGTAAATTTAATTCAAAATTCATTGGTTTCAACCACGGTCTCTAGACGGGTTTGTAATCTACTGAAAGTCTTTCATACAGTCGCCTTTGAGTTGTCGAATGTAGCCTTCAGTTAATCTTTTGTGTAACAAATAATTTTGTTGGTCTCTCACTGAACAACGCCACACACACAATAATGACTTCTGGGGAGGTATGTGCTGCAATCGCGGAAATTGTCTGATGGTCATGACTGGGTACTCTTGTTTGTGTAGCATGGTGCAGAGGTCTATTGCCAGATATTTGGTTTTCCAGCAGCTAATTTCTTCAAAAGGTTAGCACTCAATGTACTTGACGTCGTCCTCCGTGTTGAGTTTGAAACTCTATGGGAATATGAATGAAAGCATATCGTCGCCATCACTAGTGATCACTCGAAGCACCATGACGTTGAGTGGATATATCAACCAACTCTTTCTGAATCCTCTTCACTGTAATCCGACTGAGAGCCAGGCACACTGAAAAGTTCGTATTTGATCTTCCGGTACGAATGCCAAGCAGTACAGCATGTCGTTTGAATTTTTTATCGAATTGAATTGCGTTCTGATGTTATTTTTCTCATAAACGATGCCCAATTTACCATATTATATTATGCAGTCGACATCAAAAACAAATAACACGTATGCTTGAAATTAAAAATACAAATGTGCGACAATTTACTCATCTCCATATGCATGTTAAAGAGCAAAATTTGTATGAGAAAATCATTATATCAAGCAATTCTGAAAATCCAAAAATATGGTTCAGCTTTCGATACCGTCAGTCAGTCAGTTAAGTGCCATACGTGATACACGCTTGGGCGATCATGTTTCGAAAGAGACATGACTGATTGAACAGATGATTATCCCGCAGTAGGTTGCCATTGCTTTCTGCGGTAGACTGGTTGCCGACCAAGGCTATAGAACCCAATCTGTCCTGCTATTTAATCAATAACTGGAAGGAATAGACGGATTAATACCTTTCCCAAGGGTATTTGCGCGTAAGTGAATACAATGGATTCAACTGGAATTCGAACTCGGCTCCCCGGTTTCTCGTTCCGAGCCGATATTCACTGTACCACAACGCACATTCAGAGTTAATACCGAGGATAACAAATATGTGTTTTGGTTACCCTATCTACACTCATTTTAACCGTATCACCCCGAGCAAGGCGGTAACCCCACTGATGTGCAGGGGGCTACATTAGAGTAAAAAGATTAGATAGGAGAGAGTGAAAAGAGTGAACATAAAGAGGAAACAGAAAGGAGCAAGAGAAGGATGTGATGACAGTTGCAAAGGTGAAGAAAAAGGAAAGGATATACAGGGTGGTGTAGAAAGAACTAGGGTTAAGTGGTTAAGAGATGAGTATTGACTTGCATTTAAATTCCTGGAGGTTGTATCCGTTAGGAAAGCAAGAATATGGAAGCGAGTTCCACAGGCGGGAAATGCGAGTAAAAAGTAGAAAAGAGTGAAAAGGAATACGAACCAGTTAGAAAGGAGCAAGAGAAGGATGAGAATACAGGTGTGATGACAGTTGCAAAGGTGAAGAGAAAGGAAAGGATATACTGGGTGGTGTAGAAAGAACTAGAGTCAAGTGGTTAAGAGATGAGTATTGACTTGCATTTAAATTCCTGGAGGTTGTAGCCGTCAGGAAAGCAAGAATATGGAAGCGAGTTCCACAGGTTGGAAGTGCGAGAAAAGAAACTGCAGGAGTAGAATTGTCGTCTGCATTTGGTTAATCTAACTGTGAATGGGTGGGACCCATTTGCCAATCTGGTTGCACGAGTAAACACCTGTTGCAAAGGCACCAGTGACTTAAATTCGTTGGAGTAGAAACCATGAAAATATTTATAGAACAGACAAAGCGAAGCCACATCCCATCGGTGGGGAAGTGGTTGGAACCGAGCCGCCAAGTCGGTAACTATCATATTACTGATTCTTCTTAGATTTCTTCAATAACTAAAATGTATAAATAATAACCTTTTTGTTATCGTTTCACCCCAAGCAAGGCCGTACCGCAGCTGATGCGCTGTGTGTTACATAAGAGAGTAAAAATTTAGGCAGGAGGAGAGTGAAGAGAAAGACGAGCGAGTGTCAGAGAAACACAAAGAGAAGGTCGGAAACACAGGTGGGTAAATGTTCCTTTTAGGTACCGACGGCTTTTCCACCTTCAGATTTATCCAAAATAGCATTATTTATGTGCAAATGTATATGCTGAACTCAAATCAACAAGTAGTTATTGAAGAAACTTACCTTTTTTGCTTTGAAAGTCCATAAAAAAACGATTTATATCTCGCAATCTTTCCCTCCCGTAACTTTCACGAAGTCATGTAATTAACTGCAGAATGACGTTCTACGTAGACAGCAATTTTCTATCGAATTTCGGTCGATTTTCTTCCTTTACTGATTCTTCCGGCGATGTACTTCCTGTTTGAAAGTAATAAGCGTAGAAATACAATAGCGCATTACTTTCATTACCAAAAGTACATCGCCGGAAGTATCAGTAAATGAAGAAAAATCGACCAAAAATCTGCCAAAATTCGTTGACATACGCAGTACGTCATTCTGCAGTTAATTACATGACTTCGTGAGAGTTACGGGAGAGAAAAATTGCAAGATATAGTTCGTTTTTTTATGGACATTTAGATAAAAAAAAAAGGTAAGTTTCTTCAATAACTAATTGTTGATTTGAGTTCAGCATATACATTTGCACAGAAATAATGATATTTTGGATAAATTTGAAGTGGAAAAGCCGTCGGCACCTAAAACGAAAGTCAAATGTTATATTAAAGAATATATAATACTTACACATGAATTAACTTTAAGCCCACCAGAAAGAGAGATGGCTTATCCGGCTTAATATAAGCAGATTCTAACATTTTCACTTTCTTAATACCGAGGATAAAAAATATGTGTATATGTCTTACTATAAGATTGGGCATATTGCTGTTGTTTATTTTTCACCAAATATGCAGCTGTCTTTGAAATTGTTAAATGGTTCATGTTGCCCTTGCGAAATTTACGTGTTGATATTACGTGTACGTGTTGGTTGATCCGTACTTCCAACCCAACTTATGCTAGGCTTATTCTATGAGCCCTGTCCCTTCAGGGCGTAGGCGAGCATGGCTTTCCACGTCTCGCTGGTGGCTCTTAGCACGCCCTCTTCTACTACACCATGCAACCCTCGTTCCATTATCCAACTGATTAGGTCTTTCAAAAAATTATCCATTGCTTTCCCCTGACTCTTTTTCCATGTATCTGGCCTGTTAGTATCATGTTCTCCAAGCCCTCCTTCCTCATTGCATGTCCCAGTAAACTACAGCTGTCTCTTCCGGATGCTCAGTATTAATTTCCTTTTTTTCCATCATTTCTAAGACCTCATCATTGCTCACATGCTTCTGTAGAACCGCATTTCAGTTGCTTCAAGTTTTTCTTTCATCTTTGATGATATTGTCCAGCATACACTGCCATATTGAAGAACTGACAACACATAGCAATGAATTATGGTCAGTCAGTTAAGTGCCATACATGATACACGCATGGGCGATCATGTCTCAAAAGAAACATGACTGACTGGGCAGAAGATTTTCTATTCTGCTCTTTAAACTATGACTGAAGAGGGAAGAGACTGATTGTATTAATAAGTAGTAATTAGTGGGGGATCAGTTTATTACTTAATAACAATAGAAAACTGATCCCCCACTTTTTGCCCAGTAGAAGCTTTACTTATGTTTCCAACTATTATCTTCATTCAGTCAGTGAAGTGCCATACGTGATACACGCTTTGGGCGATCATGTCTCGAAAGAGACATGACAGACTGGGTAGAATATTTTCTATCCTACTCTTTAAACTATAGCTGAAGGGAGAAGAGACGGGTTGTATTCATAAGTAGTAATTAATGGGGGATCAGTTTTCTATTGTTATTAAGTAATAACCTGATCTCCCAATTTATGACCAGTAGAAGCTTTACTTATATTTCCAGCTATTATCTCCATTCAGTTAGGTAAATTGCCATACGTGATACACGCTTTGTGCGATCATGTCTCGAAAGCGACATAATTGACTGAGCAGATCTTTGCGTAGTAGTTTACCATTACTATCTGCGGTAGACTCGTTACCAATCAAGGCTATATGACCCAATCTTTTCTGTTATTTGACCCACAGCTGAACGAAAGAGACGGATTAATAGATAACTCGAGTGTATTTGAGCGTAAATGAACGCAACAAATCCAACTGGAATTCAAACCCGATTTCTGGTTCCGAGTCGATATACCACAGCACTACAACGCCTATCTGAAAGCAAAGTAGTAACAAAAAATTCGTTAGAAACAAATAAAAGCGTACTAAACTATAATTCAATATTAGTGTTCTTAGTATTTGTCAATATTTCTGAGATGAGGTAGTATTTACAGTATTTACATTATTCGGATTATTGTCCTCATCTTTGTAACCATTTGTACGACGTTTAATAATATATCATTCTATTTGTCTATACCTCTGAGATGAGGTAGTATTTACAGTATTTACATCATTCGGACTATTGTCCTCATCTTTGTTGTCATTTGTACGACGTTTAATAATAGATCATTCTATTTGTCTATATTTCTGAGATGAGGTAGTATTTACAGTATTTACAATATTCGGACGATTGTCCTCATCTTTGTTGCCATTTGTACGACGTTTAATAATCGATCATTCTATTTGTCTATATTTCTGAGATGAGTTAGTATTTACAGTATTTACATTATTCGGACGATTGTCCTCATCTTTGTTGCCATTTATTCGAATTTCGGGCATAGTACGCTCGGGTCCTTCTTCAGGTGCGAGGAATTTCCAACAGAACCATTTCTAACTATCACTGGGATACATCATTTTCATTCTTTGCGTAAAGCCTCGATTGGAAGTCATGAGTTATCTCCTTCTAACCCTGCAAATTACTTGTTCACTACTTTTGTAGCCTGGAATTGAACTCACAACTCTTTGGGTCAAGTCCACTGGGCCATGTGTTCTTAAGGATACCAATGAATATAGACGTTGTTTTGTTCCTGTACTTGACCCAAAGAGTTGTGAGTTCAATACCAGGCTACGATAGTGGTGAACAAATAACTTGCATGGTTAGAGGGAGATAAATGATGACTTTCAATCGAGGCATTTCTACTACTACACAAGGAATGCGAATGATATACCCCAGTGATTATAGTAAAGGTTTCGTTTAGAAATACCTCGCATCAGTCATTTTAAATGTCACTCACACATTCAAGCTTACAGTACTTGATTTCTCCAAGGAAGCACCTAACTAGGTACTAACCAGGATCGGCACTGCCCATCTTCGGTAATTATACGGGAGCCGATTTTTCATCATATTGTCATAAGGTTATTTATAAAGCAAATATATATATATATATATATATATATATATATATATATATATATATATATATATATTTGATGCGTTATTTTTTGTTTTGTTTTCTTGTTAATGAAGTTTTCGTCTCAGCCTTCAAATAATTTATTCTCTTTAATGTTGTATTTGAATGTGCGTTGTGGTGCAGTGGATATCGGCTCGGAACGAGAAATCGGGGAGACAAGTTCGAATTCCAGCTGAATTCATTGGATTCACTTACGCGCAAATACCCTTGGGAAAGGTATTAATCCGTCTATTCCTTCCAGTTATGGGTTAAATAACAGGACAGATTGGGTTCTATAGCCTTGGCTGGTAACCAGTCTACCGGAGAAAGCAATGGCAACCTACTGCAGGATAATCTCCTGCCCAGTTAGTCATGTCTCTTTCGAGACATGATCGCCCAAAGCGTGTATCACGTATGGCACTTAACTGACTGACTGAATATAGTAGTTGGAATAATGATTAAGGCTTCTACTGGTCATAAAGTGGGGGATCAGTTTATTACTTCTTAACAATAGGAAACCGATCCCCCACTAATTACTACATAATAATATAATACACTTCTTTCCCCTCTAGCTATGAGTCAAATAACAGGACAGATTGGGTTCTATAAGCCTTGGTTGGCAACAGTCTGCTGGATAATCTTCTGCCCAGTTAGTCATGTCTCTTTCGAGACATGATCGCCCAAGCGTGTTTTCCGTATGGCACTTAACTGACTGAGTTGTATTTAGATTTATATGTCTCTTAATATTTGCTGCTTTTCTTGTTGCAGACAAAATAATTGCATTGTACAGAAGAAGAAAATCAAAGGTTATTTAAATAATTCATATTATTTGGGTTTCTATTGATTATGAAATATGTTTTTGAATTTTAAAACCTTACATAAAAATTTTAAAAAACGGGTATAAAGTAAACGTATTATTTTATTTTTATCTTATTGATTTATATTTTTTTTTTTGTTATTTGGTCAATAAATGGAACACTATAATTTTTGATCGGGTTTTTACGGTGAATTTAACAGCTGAGGTCAAATTCAAAAAGCAACGCCACTTTGAGAGAGTTCAGAAATGCAAGCAATTTAAAGAGAAAAAAGGGAGCCTAAATCAAAATGAAAATGACAGAAATTAAAAACTTTTATTGGTGTGAGAGCCCATAGCTAAATCCGCTGCTAAGAAAGTCGGTTCTCTGTGTAGGGCCAGGAAGTTTTTCCCGTTCGAAACAATACTGCACATATACAAATCTACCATCCCCCCGTGCATTGAATATTGCTGCCATATCTGGTTGGGTGCTCCTGCTATCCACCTAGGGGTAGTTGACCAAATCCAAACGGAGAGTCTGTAATGTGATCAATCCCGACCTGGCAGCTGAGATACAGTCGCTATCTCACCGACGCAATGTGGCTTCCCTGTGTCTATTCTACAAATATTTCACGGCTTCTGCTCCGGTGAACTTTTATATGAATTTCCTCGAGCCACAAGATTAGCAACTACGTCCCACCCTTTTACTGTGAAACCGATAAATTGTAAACGCAAATTCTACTCTACCAGCTTCTTTTCTCGCATTTCCCGCCTGTGGAATTCTATTCCGCACACTTGCTTTCCTGACAGTTACAATCTCCAAGAATTTAAATGTAAAGTCAATAATCACCTCCTGTTTCACTAACTTACATCCTCTCTCTCTCGTGCTTTTTTCTCCGTCCACCCCTCTCATCAGTATTCTCTTCCTTCTCATACTCTCTTCCTGACACCCTCTGTAGCCTGTTACTCTTTCTCATAGCGTTCCTCCTATGTAACCCCCTGCACAATAGTGGCAGAAAAAAGCTTTGCTTTGGGCCACACGATTATATATATATAAAAAAAAATCATGATTTTATTTACTAATAATAATGATAATAACAATCAGATATTGAATTTTACAAGCTAGTCCTTTGACAAATTGAGCCATAATTCAGTGGAATGATCAGCTGTTAGCTACTGGCCAACCAGATTTTTAGAAGGTGCACACGTTGTTTCAGTTTAATAAGACCTTCATAAAACTTCACCAATTCCCAATCAATTAACATATTTGACAGCATATAAGGCAAACTTTTTTTCTACTAAAAATATTTTAAAATCCCCCTGCGTCTCATATACCATATGTAGTTTTGAAATTCGCAATAGTCGGTCGAAACTAGCAACTCTAAACTCTAGAGTTAATTTAATTTCATATACCTATTGCCATTATTTAAAAGGCGATTATGCAGATTAAAAGTTTTATCATTGATAATATTCATTATATTAATTTCATAACTTTTAAATATTAGTCATCATCATCATCATCATCATTTTGCGGCCTCAGCCGAGATTCAAAATCTTGTCAGTAGCTGAATACTTGATGTTTCGCTAGAGCTACCAAGGGTGTTTTTATCGTGACACCATCACTAGATGGGTTGCCTACCACGGCTTAAGAGAGGCCCATTCACCCTCATTAAGAGAAGGATATCCCGGGCCAGTTTCCCAACCTGGTGCTTTTTACAACCTCACATTAAAAAAAGATATTATATATAAACTACTGCTTGTAGAAAAGAGTATTTTTTTAACGTCGGTTGCAACGCCTGTTTCTTTTTGGTCATTAAATATATTATACATGTGCGTTGTGGTGCAGTGGATATCGGCGCGGAACGAGAAACCGGGGAGCCAAGTTCGAATTCCAGTTGAATCTATTGCATTCACTTACGCGCAAATACCCTTGGGAAAGGTATTAATCCGTCTATTCCTTCCAGTTATGGGTTAAATAACAGGACAGATTGGGTTCTACAGCCTTGGTCGGCAACAAGTTTACCGCAGAAAGCAATGGCAACCTACTGCGGGATAATCTTCTGCCCAGTCAGTCATGTCTCTTTCGAAACATGATCGCTCAAGCGTGTATCACGTATGGCACTTAACTGACTGACTGCTTGTAGAAAACAGTAATTTTCGAAAGGATTTTTTTTTATCTTCTCGGTTGCAATGCCTATTCATCTTTGATAATGAAAGATATTATACATAAACTACAGTTTGTAGAAAACAAATTTTCGATAGGATTATTTTTATCTTCTTTTTGTAACGTCGGTTGCAACGCCTATTCATCTTTGATAATGAAATATATTATCCATAAACTACTGCTTGTAGAAAACAGTAATTTTCGAAAGGATTTTTTTATCTTCTTGTTATAACGTCGGTTGCAACGCCTATTATTCTTTGATCATGAAAAATATTATACATCAACTACTGCTTGTAGAAAACAGTAATTTTGGAAAACATTAATATTATTACTTTGTTTCACTAAAGTTAAAAACAATAAAATAATAATTATTTTTATAGACTCGAGTTCTTTTTTTCTATTATTATTCGTTTAATTTTAATCATGGCTTCTTGAACCAAAATCCTACCTCATAAATTATATACATACTGTACCATGTAGTAATAATTTTACTGATTTTACGAATGAGTATTTTTTTCTTGATTATCCCTGTTGAAACTGAGGTGCGTTTTATACACCCGTGCGTTTTAAACGCCAGCAAATTCGCTAACCAGCACTGGTTTTACTTCAGACCTTTAAGCTAATAGGACATAGATCGTCCCAAGCAAGGCATTTTACTGCCACTGTTTTGCAGGGGGTTACGAACGAGGAAAGTTTGAGAAAGAGTGACAGGTTATAGGAGGTGTCAGGAACTGGGTAAGAGAAGGAATAGAATACTGATGAGAGTATAGTGGACGGAGAAAGAAGCATGAGAGAGAGGATGGAAGTTAGTGCGATAGGAGATGACTATTGACTTTGCATTTAAATCCTTGGAGATTGTAGCTGTCAGGAAAGGAAGTAAACGGAAGGGAATTCCATGAGAAAGAGGATGCAGGTTAGTGAGATAGGAGATGACTATTGACTTTACATTTAAATTCTTGGAGATTGTAGCTGTCAGGAATGGAAGTAAACGGAAGGGAATTCCATGAGAAAGAGGATGCGGTTTAGTGAGATAGGAGATGACGATTGACTTTACATTTAAATTCTTGGAGATTGTAGCTGTCGGGAAAGGAAGTAAACGGAAGGGAATCCCATGAGAAAGAGGATGCAGGTTAGTGAGATAGGAGATGACTATTGACTTTACATTTAAATTCTTGGAGATTGTAGCTGTCAGGAATGGAAGTAAACGGAAGGGAATTCCATGAGAAAGAGGATGCGGTTTAGTGAGATAGGAGATGACGATTGACATTACATTTAAATTCTTGGAGATTGTAGCTGTCGGGAAAGGAAGTAAACGGAAGGGAATTCCATGAGAAAGAGGATGCAGGTTAGTGAGATAGGAGATGACTATTGACTTTACATTTAAATTCTTGGAGATTGTAGCTGTCAGGAAAGGAAGTAAACGGAAGGGAATTCCATGAGAAAGAGGATGCAGGTTAGTGAGATAGGAGATGACTATTGACTTTATATTTAAATTCTTGGAGATTGTAGCTGTCAGGAATGGAAGTAAACGGAAGGGAATTCCATGAGAAATAGGATGCGGTTTAGTGAGATAGGAGATGACGATTGACTTTACATTTAAATTCTTGGAGATTGTAGCTGTCGGGAAAGGAAGTAAACGGAAGGGAATTCCATGAGAAAGAGGATGCAGGTTAGTGAGATAGGAGATGACTATTGACTTTACATTTGAATTCTTGGAGATTGTAGCTGTCAGGAAAGGAAGTAAACGGAAGGGAATTCCATGAGAAAGAGGATGCAGGTTAGTGAGATAGGAGATGACTATTGACTTTACATTTAAATTCTTGGAGATTGTAGCTGACGGGGAAGGAAGTAAACGGAAGGGAATTCCATGAGAAAGAGGATGCAGGTTAGTGAGATAGGAGATGACTATTGACTTTACATTTAAATTCTTGGTGATTGTAGCTGTCGGGGAAGGAAGTAAACGGAAGGGAATTCCATGAGAAAGAGGATGCAGGTTAGTGAGATAGGAGATGACTATTGACTTTACATTTAAATTCTTGGAGATTGTAGCTGACGGAGAAGGAAGTAAACGGAAGGGAATTCCATGAGAAGGAGGATGCAGGTTAGCGAGATAGGAGATGACTATTGACTTTACATTTAAATTCTTGGAGATTGTAGCTGTCAGGGAAGGAATTAAACATAAGGGAATTCCATGAGAAAGAGGATGCAAGTTAGTGAGATAGGAGATGACTATTGACTTTACATTTAAATTCTTGGAGATTGTAGCTGACGGGGAAGGAAGTAAACGGAAGGGAATTCCAAGAGAAAGAGGATGCAGGTTAGTGAGATAGGAGATGACTATTGACTTTACATTTAAATTCTTGGAGATTGTAGCTGTCAGGAAAGGAAGTAAACGGAAGGGAATTCCATGGGAAAGAGGATGCAGGTTAGTGAGATAGGAGATGACTATTGACTTTACATTTAAATTCTTGGAGATTGTAGCTGTCAGGAAAGGATGTAAACGGAAGGGAATTCCATGAGAAAGAGGATGCATGTTAGTGACATAGGAGATGACTATTGACTTTACATTTAAATTCTTGGAGATTGTAGCTGTCAGGAAAGGAAGTAAACCGAAGGGAATTCCATGAGAAAGAGGATGCAGGTTAGTGAGATAGGAGATGACTATTGACTTTACATTTAAATTCTTGGAGATTGTAGCTGACGGGGAAGGAAGTAAACGGAAGGGAATTCCATGAGAAAGAGGATGCAGGTTAGTGAGATAGGAGATGACTATTGACTTTACATTTAAATTCTTGGAGATTGTAGCTGTCGGGGAAGGAAGTAAACGGAAGGGAATTCCATGAGAAAGAGGATGCAGGTTAATGAGATAGGAGATGACTATTGACTTTACATTTAAATTCTTGGAGATTGTAGATGTCGGGGAAGGAAGTAAACGGAACGGAATTCCATGAGAAAGAGGATGCAGGTTAATGAGATAGGAGATGACTATTGACTTTACATTTAAATTCTTGGAGATTGTAGATGTCGGGGAAGCACGTGAATGGAAGGGAGTTCCACAGGCAGGAAGCGCGAGAAATAATTAAGAGTAAATTTATTCAATAAATTCAATATTGGCTTAAACCACGGCCACCAGACGACTTCACATTCTTTTCCATCTCTTTTAGATGATCTGCTTATTTAAATTCGTGAAGGCTCTCATAATTCTTACCTTCAGTTCATCTTTGATTTTACAAGGTGCTGTGGGCTTTTGTGTTTTCGCTCAACTACTTTCCTTTTACGTGTTAATTGTAACAATACAAAAGAAATGATTGACCAAAACGCAGAGTTAAATGACTGACAAATATTTAATTTACGATAAACACAAAATAACATACATACAAAATTTACAATTTTTGCATTCATAATGGAAATTTTATTACTGGCGAGTGTTACGCGTAGAGAAGGGGAAAGTAAGGAGTCAAGTATCTTCACCCAGTTAACTTAGCGAAGTAGTTTAAGTGCTATACTTTATGGAAGTCCTCAAATATGTTTATAAGGAATAATTTCCAGTATGGTCAACAAAAGAATCAAAAATATCTATTTACTCATTTAGTTCCAGGTTTTAGTTGGTCGGTAACTTTTCTTGGAGATTCTTTCGGTTAGATGTACAGATCCACGAATCGATAATGTCAGCAAATCCTGTTAACAGCTCACTACTCTCTTCCCAAATCCTATTTTATTGGTATTAACACCTAATTTGTATTTTTCTAGAATTATTTAGAATTCTCTCGATTTTACTGGGATATTTTACAATCTTCCAAAACGTTCTATTACTAATTTCTCTATTTCACAACTACTTCCTGAATTAAAACGTTTTTGTACTAACAAGAACTCAATAGAATCCCTTACTATAACTTTTTAGACATTATTAAAATTATCTAAACTTATTTATAAATAAATGGAACTTTGTCTGCGTATGTGTGTGTCCGTTACCTATAGACTTCGAAACAGCTAAGATTTACACAGTTGTACTATAAGCGTCTGCGAGTGTTCTTAGCTAGGTTTTGTGTCGAGGTATCCCCGATAAATATCGAAAATCGATAATCGAAAAAATCGGGTTATAGAAGGAGTGGTCCGATTTTAATCAAATTTCATACACTCATAGACAAAGACATAAGAAACGATATTCAGGGGTTTCAAGGTTGCAGTTCTTACAATAGTGCAGAAAATATGATATCGATACCAGGAAATCAAAATTTGACTTCCATCCATTCATTTTTCTTTCAGTCTACGGTTTTGCTTTTACTGGAAACAACGTCCAATGAGTCTGAGCTCCAGGACCATGGATTAGTTTTAAAGCTTTCATTACACTCGAGCGACGCCGGGCTATACTGCTAGTTATATACCTATCTGGCTCAGCAATCGATAATATATATATACATATGACAAGATGTTGGTGTGTGTGTCTGTTTATCTACCTGTATGTCTGTATTTTTTTCAGCCCTTTTGTTTTAATTTTTGCTTCGGGTTTGACTCTAAGTAGGTATAATTGTAGTTCTTAACTATCAGCTATGATACCCTTTACTCAGAGGACTTATTTAGCCTTCAAAACTCAGTTTACGACGAAAAAAACTTACTTGATATCGATACCAGGAAATCAAAATTTGACTTACATCCTTTCATTTTTCTTTCAGTCTACGGTTTCGCTTTAACTGGAAACAACTATTGCTTTTTAGTCATTCGTGCCAACGTCTAAAGAGTCTGAGCTCCAGGATCATGGATTAGTTTTAAAGCTGTCATTATACCCGAGCAACGCCGGGCTATACTGCTAGTATATATATATATATATATTAGGTGCAATTGGTAAAATGTTCGCAATTATTTCATTATTTCAAATATTCTTTAAGCTGCGTCTGAGCTCCAAGACCATGGATTAGTTTTAAAGCTTTTATTTCACCCGGGCAACGCCGGGTTATACTGATTGTTTTTATATAAATGCATCTTCGTAGCACCTCACACATAATAATCAAGGCGGTTGCGGTTTGGGAAGTTGGATGGCCATCTACGGAAAGATGTGGTCGCAGAAATTATCTGAGAGCCATGACTGGGTTTTTATGTCGCCTGGTGCAATATCCTGTTGCCAGACATAGTGTTTTCAAGTACTCATCCTCTTGATACAGGGCTGCACTACCTCCTCAAGGCACTTGATGTAAGCCTTCGCGTTCAGTCTGAGGACCTCACCAACAAATTCGAGAGTGAGTATTCCGAGCTGCCGCACCTTCGTAATCACCATTAGACTCATCTAACTCTTTTTGAATCCTCTGCACTGAACCACTCTGAAATGTTCGTATTGAAGCTTCCGGTGTAAATGCCAAGCAGAAAAGCTTGTCGTTTCCAAATTTCTAGCGAAGTAATCTGCGTCATGGCTCACATATTCTTACAGACGGTACCCAACTGACCCTACTATACTGTGCAGTCGACAAAATAAAATGCAATGCGCATGCACGAAAGTTAAAATATAAATTGGCGATAATTTGCCCATCGCACCCTGTACAAATATTTGCACTACCTTTTAAGCCTTGATAATAAAATATAACATTTCGACAATTTACCCATCGCACATTATATAAATATTTACATTATCATTTAAGCATTGGTAATACAAATATAACATGGCGACAATTTACCCATCTAACCCTGTCTAAATATTTACCTTAACATTTAAACATTGATAATAAAATATAAATTGGCGACAATTTACCCATCAAACCCTGTCTAAATATTTACCTTACAATTTAAGCATTGATAATAAAAATATAAGATGGCGTCATTTACTCACCGAACCTTGTATAAATATTTATTTTAACATTTAAACATTATTAATAATACAAAAGGGACAATTTACTCATCGCACACTATATATGATTTATTGCAAAAGATGCCGGAAAAATGGTGGCTCATTGTACCGATGCAGTAAGTATCTGACTCTGCCCTGCTAAATTCTATCTTTACAAATCAAAAATGGAATATTACGTCTCAGCCCTCACTTGGCTGACAGGCAAATAATGACTCCGACCCGGACACGGCAGCAAAAACCCCAAACGATTATTTTCCACCCTTCAACCCTCTCTCACAGATGAAACGTCACGAGCCTCCCGATACTTTATCGATACTTTATGTCATATGTTCTGTCGAGCTACTTCGCAACTGGGACCCGCCATGAGACGTACACACGGGTGAATCATCTTCATTACCATCGTAGTAAGAAGCAATCTCCACCCCAGACAATTTCTTCACAAACCCGCCGTTTTATTGTACAGACTCCCGGAAATATATTTTTTTAATCTCCGCAATCTAGATATATTGTCATCCGCGGACAAGATCTGTTTCGCTGTATCACAGCTCATCAGTACGGTTAGATTCCGATTGCGTTTTAACCCAGGATTGAAACCCGGCCGAATTGGCGTCAGTCGCCGATTCTACCTCTGACGCGAAAATACCCTTGGGAAAAGTATCAATCCGTCTCTTCCTTCCAGTTATGGGTTTAATAGGAGGACAGATTGGGTTCTATAGCCTTGGTCGGCAACCAGTCTACCGCAGAAAGCAATGGCAACCTACTGCGGGATAATCTTCTGCCCAGTCAGTCATGTCTCTTTCGAGAAATGATCGCCCAAGCGTGTATCACGTACGGCACTTAACTGACTGACTGAATATAATAGTTGGAATAATGATTAAGGCTTCTACTGGTCATAAAGTGGGGGATCAGTTTATTATTTCATAACAATAGGAAACCGATCCCCCACTAATTACTACATAATAATATAAAACATTTCTTTCCCCTCTAGCTATGAGTCAAATAACAGGACAGATTGGGTTCTATAGCCTTGGTCGGCAACCAGTCTACCGCAGAAAGCAATGGCAACCTACTGCCGGATAATCTTTTGCCCAGTCAGTCATGTCTATTTCGAGACATGATCGCCCAAGCGAATTTCATGTATGGCATTTAACTGACTGATATAAAACACCTATCTCTATCTTTTTGCCTCTAGTATAAACGACACCTATATCCACCTTTTTGCCTTTAATATATACCCAACTAATATCAACCCTTTTGCTTCACCACAACCATGCTGACATTTTCCCTTGTATATGAACCATAAATATATTTGCCTTTTTGCTTCTAGTATAAATTTTATCTATTCGTACCTTTTAGCTTCTAATATATATCCAAATGCAGGCGTAACTTTTTACTTTCTGTATAAACCACACTTATGTTTACATGTTTGCCTCCAGTCAGTCAGTTAAAGTGCCATACGTGATACACGCTTGGGCGATCATGTCTCTAAAGAGACATGACTGACTGGGCAGAAGATTATCCCGCTGTAGGTTGCCATTGCTTTCTGCGGTAGACTGGTTGCCGACCAAGGCTATAGAACCCAATCTGTCCTGCTATTTAACCCATAACTGGAAGGAAGAGACGGATTAATACCTTTCCCAAGGGTATTTGCGCGTAAGTGAATACAATGGATTCAACTGGAATTCGAACTCGGCCCCCCGGTTTCTCGTTCCGAGCCGATATCCACTGTACCACAACGCACATAAATCTCAAATATCTTCTTGCTTCTTGGATAAACCGCACCTATGTCTACCTTTTTCTTGTAGTATAAACTACACGTTTTGCCTCTAGTATAAACCACGCTTATGTCTACATTTGCCTTTAGTAAAAACCACACCTATCTACCTTTTTGCTTTTAGTATAAATCACACCTATGTTTATCATTTTGCCTAATGTTATTTTTCAACTCAATTTGCTTTTCTTGATTTATAATCATTTTATGACTTATAGTGGGCTATCTAAAACGAGGCCAAGTTCCGTTAATCTGCAACAACATACAACTACCCTTCACTAGAACGGACTCTCCGCTATGAACTGGAAAAGAATGGATAACCCACTATTTGAAGAATTTTTCATACATCACACACGAATGTATTAATAAAAAACACCGATCTTGATTTACCGTCCGGGAAACATGTGAGGATGTTAAGAGGAGGCTATGCTGAGTAGATAGGTATCTTCTTCTTCATGTGCCGTGTCCTTTCAGGACGTAGGCGATCATGGTCTTCCACTTGGCTCTGTCTCTTGTCGCTCTCAATAATGTTTCTCTTGGTATCTTTCCCAAGCTCCTTCAACCATATGTTCAGAACTAATAAGTACGTCTCGTACTGCTTTCCCCAGTGTCTTCTGCCATTAATCCGACCTGTGAGTATCAAGTTCTCCAGGGCTTCCTTCCTCAATACGTACTCCAGGAACCACATTTGTCTCTTCCTGATATTTATTATCAGTTTTCTTCTCATTTGCAACCTTTCCAACACCTTATCGTTGCATACGTGCTTTGTCCATGGTATCCTCAGCATCCTTCTGTAAAATCACATTTCTGCTGACAAGCCTCTCCTTTCGAGACATGATCGCCCAAGCGTGTATCACGTATGGCACTTAACTGACTGACTGAATATAATAGTAGGAAGCATAAGTAAAGGTTCTACCGAGTAAAAAAGTGGGGGATCAGTTTTCTATTGTTATTAAGTAATAAACTAATCCCCCACTTATTACTATTTATTAATACAATCCGTCTCTTTTCCCTTCAGCTATAGTTTAAAGAGCAGGATAGAAAATCTTCTGCCCAGTCAGTCATGTCTCTTTCGAGACATGATCGCCCAAAGAGTGTATCGCGTATGGCACTTAACTGCCTGATTTTGTTTTACCTTTTTTATCTTTAAGTGGAGAACAATACACTTCAGTCACGTGATTATAGTCGTGAAGGTTAATCAAGTGCAAAAGAAACTTCTAGAGCCGAAGACCATAGCCAGTTTGGTTTCAGATATTAGTCTGGGAAAGATTTATTTATTTATTTCCTTTCTTTTTTTCAGAAATTTTTTTCTTCTTTATGTGCCGTGTCCGATCAGGACGTAGACGATCATGGACTTCCATGGACTTCTCAGTCTCTCGTCGCGTTCAATAAATCTTCTCTTGGTATCTCATTTAAGCCCCGCTCCGTCAACCATTTACTCAGACCTAACAAGTACGTCTTGCACTGCTTTCTTCTTCCATTTATCCGACCTGTAAGCATCAAGTTCTCCAAGCCTTCCTTCCTCATTACGTGTCTCCGGAACCGCATTTGTCTCTTCCTGATATTTATTACCTTCTCGTGTGCATCATTTCAAACCCCTCATCGTTGCCCACGTGCCCCTCTCCTCTCTGATTAATTATTCCAAGCCGGACTTAGATAAAACTTTACAGCGCATTATAATCCCAAGTTTTTTTTTAAAATTCTATCAACCCGAGCAAGACGGTAACGCCACTGATGTGCAGGGAGCTACATAAGAGTAAAAAGATTAGAGGAGAGTGAAGAGAAAGACGAACCAGTTAGAAAGGAGCAAGAGAAGGATGGAAATACAGGTGTGATGACAGTTGCAAAGGTGGAGAGAAAGGAAAGGATATACGGGGTGGTGAAGAAAGAACTAGAGTAAAGTGGTTAAGAGATGAGAATTGACATTGCATTTAAATTCCTTGAGGATGTAGTCGTCAGGAAAGCAAGAATAAGGAAGTGAGTTTCCATAGGCGGGAAGTGCGAGAGGAGAAACTGAAGGAGTAGAATTGTCGTCTGCATTTGGTTAATCTAACTGTGAATGGGTGAGACCCAGTTGCCAATCTGGTTGCACGAGTAAACACCCGCTGCAGAGGCACCAGTGAATTAAGTTCGTTGGAGCAGAAGCCATGACAGTATTTATAGAACAGACAAAGGGAGGACACATCTCGTCGGTGGGGAAGTGGCTGTAGTCGAGACGCCAAGTCGGTACCTATCACATTACTGATTCTCTTTTGGAGCCTGTTGAGAACACTGAAATGAACCGCAGTGGCGCCTGACCATATATGGCAGCAGTATTCCATGCACGGACGAATGGCCACCCATCTCGGTACTGACAAGAAACAGGAACCAAGATAAATCTTTACAAATCGGAAAATATGATCTCTAATCAGAATAAAAGAAATGATAACGACAAGCATGAATCCATTATTAACAAAATACGGATGTGGAAATAGTAAATATAAACACTCCATATAGCTGGGCGTATTGATCAATTAAAAAATAAATAAATAAATAAATAATTTTAAAAAATTAGTTTAAGAAATAAGGAAATTGGGCATAAAATTGTCAGTCAGTTAAGTGCTATACGTGATACACGATTGGGCGATCATGTCTCGAAAGAAACATGACTGACTGGGCAGAAGATTATCACACAGTAGGTTTCCTTTGCTTTCTGCGGTAGACTGGCTGCCAGCCAAGGCTACAGAACCCAATCTGTCCTGTTATTTAATCTATAACTTGAGTGAACAGACGGATTAATACCTTTTCTAAATGTATTTGCGCGTAAGTGAATGCAAGGAATTCAGCTGGAATTTGAACTCGGACCCCGATTCCTCGTCCCGAGTCGATATCCACTGCACCAAAACGCACATACGCTTATACGTGAACCACACTTGGGCGATCATGTCTCGAAAGAGACCTGACTGAGTGGGCAAAAGATTATCCCACAGTAGGCTGCCATTGCTTTCTGCGGTAGACTGGCTGCCAGCCAAGGCTATAGAACCCAATCTGTCCTGCCATTTAACCCATAACACTGGGTTCAAATCAAAACATTAACCTGAAAATTCTAGTCATGTTTTTAAATTGACTCGTCAGACCGAGTCATTCATTATGAATGTGCTGATGGTGTGAAACTTGTCCAGATGTATCTGAAATATTAACTGCATATAACCGCTTTTTAAGAAAAAAACTTCTTTGAGAATGTCGGTGGAATTTACGAAGATTCTACTTATTCGTACATTATAGTCTGACGCTATAGAATCACCAACAAAGGACAGTGCCAGATAAAAGCTAACCTAAAATGGAAAATCCAACGGAACATCTTTTAATCAAACAAGGAACACGTTTTATCTGAACACCGACCACCTGCGACAACATCCTAAATATTTTACCGTGTTCTTACTTACTGATTTCAACTGGTAGCTATGTCAAGCTTGTAACATTTCTCTTATCAGTTAATGACAAAGCCAGCTCTTACCTGTACTTAAATAACATGAGCAATTAACGTGATTTGCGCTCTTTCAACTATGCTATCCATTTACTAAAGCTTATAAGGTAAGTCAAGTCTACGGCTATATCGTGTTGCATGCACCGGTTCCCGTCCGATCACCGAAGTTAAGCAACATTGAGCCTGGTCAGTGCTTAAATTTTTTTCTCAATTGGAGTAGATAGTCTAAACTAAACTATCGCCCGGTTCACACTCCACCCACGTCTATTTAACAGGTGAAGAGGCTCATCCCTTGTTTCCTGTTTAGGATGCGGTTTCCGGTTTTTCTTTTTTCTCTGTTCTAATCTTCTCTCAGTTTTTTTTTTCAATTAGAATAGATAGACTAAACTATCGCCCGGTTCACACTCCACCCACGTCTATTGAACAGGTGAAGAGGCTCATCCCTTGTTTCCTGTTTAGGATGTGGTTTCCGGTTTTTCTCTTTTCTAATCTTCTCACTCTTATGTAGCCCCCTGCACATCAGTGGCGTTACCGCCTTGCTTGGGGTGATATGATTAAAAAAAAAAATAGGTGACCATTTAGGAATACCAGGTACTGTAAACGAAAGGACCAAGGATGGACCTCCAGGTTTAGGGGTTGGATGCAGGGCTAACAATCTTGCCCCATAAAAAACAGTTTGTTACAACAACAAAAAGTTGCTGCCCTATGCACCATTGGGTGTGATGGATAAATGATGATGGTAAGTTAAGCAATGCTTTCTTGGCTTAACTCTGTTCTGTGGGCATCACACTTTATAAGTATTATTTCTTATAATTTTAGCAGAATAATATAATTAAACGTATAATTTTAGCACAATATAAGAATTATTTCTTTTACCAAAAACAACACGTTCAACTCTAGTAGAATAAGAATTTATCCTCGTGGGAGGTATAATTTAACCTCCTTAAATTTTTCGCCTGTGTTCAAGGGGAGCAACTCTTCTCTCCAACGCGGTGTTCACCGCAGCAAAGCAAAATAAGATGAAAAATGCGTACGTTTCAATTACAGAACTATTTATTGCGTCATATAAAATTAGAATACATAAAAATATTTTTACATTTAACATATACAGTTCAATAAATGATTAGCATTAGAAATATGTACAATTAGGACAGGAGAACTGCTAAAATTATAGGTATTTTAGCGTAAAAACTGATCGCGGGACATATGATAAAAATACTGCGACTAAGTCACAAATTAGCCAAAAGGAAAAGAGGAAGGTGTGCTTTACGAACACAGACAAGAAGTACTTACGACAAGATGGAAATACAAATTGTGGTCTCTTACATTCGGTCTAGCGGGATGCTGACAAGACAAGGTTCCCGTAGCCGAAAACTTCTTTCTTCAGGGACTTGTTGGGCGACGCTTTCTTTCCTTCTGCTTCTTGTTTTTCTTCTTTAGAGTAGCGGCTCTGGTCAACCAACACTTTGAGGGGTTCTCTAACGCAGCAACTATTTAATATAGGGTCGAATATTTAAGGGACTCCGGAAGCCACAATTAAAGGTATAACTAACAACTAGCCAGGCGAGTGTAAGTTCTCTACACCGCAAAAATACTTCAACAATCGTATCCCCTTAATATGGGGATAAAACACACAGTTCGGTTGTTCGAAGATGAGTGACAGCTAATGCTACTCCAAATCTAGAGGAAAACACCAAACAGGCTTCGAATCACGTGGCCACATCGCAGCAAAAGTCTGACGTCCCAGTTGCGTTCCCTGTGTTTGGTCAGCAGTGAGGGTACGCTGAGAACGGCTATACCATTGGCCCACAGCGTCTGCTGCTTCCCAAAAGGGGACGACGAAATGTAATCAAGGGTCGGTGCAAGTTTAGAAAGTACCATCTGAAATAAATCTTCTTTCTAACGAAAATAATTATTCTACCTTCCTAAGACTGCTTTCCTTATTATATACCCCAGAAAGTTCAAATTTCGCTTCATGATCTTAAGTATGTGTACTTTTTGGTACTATTGTCTTATATGTTCTGTTCAAAGCATTTTATTATCCTTCTTTGAAACTACATTACTATTATTTTTTGAGGGGAAAATGTCCAGCATCCAGTATTATATAGAAGGTCTGATTTCTCGTAAAATTTCACTACTCTTTCTTTTTTCCTAACGAAATTTGACAGTTTCTTAATACTTTGTTTGGCTTTTTGAAAACATATCACAAAGCGCTTTGGGATTTAAGTGTCCTATGTTTAAACGCTTCACAGATATTGAAATTTTTATTTATTGTATTATATACAGTTTGCAATTTATATGTTAGACTGATCTTTTCGCTGACAAACCCTTCTTATCTCTTACTGTAACCAATGCTTAGTCTTTTCTTCAAGCTTTCCTTTCTTTAGGATTTATTGTAATTTTGTTTTCGTATAACAGTGTCATCTGCATAACTTACATTGTTAAGATCGTTGCAGTTAAAATCGTATCTTTGTAGAACTTTTACTTCTCTCTGAAGTGTTTTGTTTGAATAAGTCCGGTGAGAAGACACATCCTTGTCTTAAACCCCTTTATACTTTTGTATATCTGCTGAGCTAATTTTCTAGGTAATTTTCTCCCGGTATAAGTTTCCTGCTTTTTCTAATATCCTTTTCTTATTGTTTTGATATAGGTGTTTTTGTCAAATAATAACAGCCCATCATCGTAGGAAACACCTTCAAAGTTAGTCTATCCACCAGTCTGAAAAAAATAGATGTTGAAGACGAGATTGTCTGACACAGCATTATTGTCATGGTGGCATCACCCATTCAACGGACTGAACTCTTCCTACAACTACATATACTTCCCCTCACAAGAGGTGGAAGCAGAGGGAGATCAGTACAGCAGATCATCAGAGAGCGATAGGCAGAAATATCAAGACTACTACCGTTACGACCATTGCGAGTCCCAGTTCTAGTATTACCTCCTAACACGTATTTATTGTTCTAATTACAGAGTTCCACGTATTTGTATTTTGGTATGTTTAATATATATATCGTTATTTCCTATTTTGGCTGTTGTATTATTTTCTTGCTGGACTTCTTGTGTGGAACTCCCTTCCACAACTCTGCTTTCCCGACAGTTACAATCTCCAGGTGTTTAAATGTAAGGTCAATAGACACCTCCTATCACACTAACTCCCAACTATTCTCACAACACTCTCATCTACCCAACCCTCATTCTCGGTATCCTCACCCGCCTATCACCCACCCTCTGTTATTTCCTATATTTAATCAGCCTTTCTTCACTCTACGTAGCCCCCTGCACAGTAGTGGCAGTGACATGCCTTGCTCGGGGTGAAACGCTTATAAAAAAAAATTTAAAAAAAAAATCCACGACAATTATGTTGCCAGTTGTTTGTATGGTGACAGTTGATGAGAAGAAAGTTTTAAATTCAAATCCGATTATGTTAATGACGAGTAAATCAACTATTATAAAACTAATGAAATAAAAACCAAACGGTCATCATTAAAAGAGGTATTCGTGTGAATATTGCAATGAAACGTATTTAAATTTTTTTTTTTTCATCAGGATTCTTTAGGAATTTTATATATCAGAAAAATTCTGCTTGTTTTAAAAGATCCGAAGAAAGTAACAAAAAAGGACTAGAAATAAACTGCAAGAAAACCAAATGCATGGTCATCAGTAAAAATGGCAGCCCAAAATGCCAAATATAGGCCGGGGATACTAGAATCAAGCAGGTACAAAAATTTAAATACCTGGGAAGTGTTATAACAGAAGACGGAAAGCGTGACACAGAGATCCGTAGGCGAATTGGCATGGCGAAGGAAGCATTCCAGAAGTTGAGTAAAGTATTAAGAAACAGGACAATTTCGCTAGAAACAAAGAAGAGAGTACTGGATTGCTATGTGATGTCAGTTCTTCAATATGGCACTGAATGCTGGACAATATCATCAAAGATGAAGGAAAGACTTGAAGCAACCGAAATGTGGTTCTACAGAAGAATACTGGATATAAAGTGGGGGATCAATTCAATATTACAATCAATACATAAACTAACCCCTCACTTTGTAGACACAGCAGTTTCTCTACATTTATATTCCTGAGATCCAAAAGCACAAGGAAGTATTCCAGAAGTTGAGTAAAGTATTAAGAAACAGGACAAATTCGCTAGAAACAAGGAAGACTACATGGATTGCTATGTGATGTCAGTTCTTCAATATGGCAGTGAATGCTGGACAATATCATCAAAGATGAAGGAAATACTTGAAGCAAGTGAAATGTGGTTCTACAGAAAGATGCGGTGAATATCATGGATCGAGCATGTGAGCAATGATGAGGGAAACGAAAACGAAATTAAAACTGAGCATCAGAAAGAGACAGCTGAATTCCTGGGACATGCAATGAGGAACGAGGGCTTGGAGAATCTGATACTAACAGGCCAGATAGAGAGAAAAAAGAGACAGGGGAAAGCATTGGATAACATATGTGAAGTATCTAATCAGGTGGATGACGGAACAAGGATTGCATGGTGTAAAAGGAGAAGGCATGCTCAGAGCCACAAGGGATAGGGAAACGTGAAAATTCTTGATCGCCTACGTCCTGAAGGGACAGGGCCCATAGCAGAAGAAGAAAAAAGCATTATTCTCCCCCTTAATTGATGACATAACCATCGCCATTCGTTCAATATCTATGGGTGTTTCAATTGTAGTTAATGAAAATCAAGGGGTGCTTTACCCGGAGAGAGATATGAGCAATGGATGGCGTCGTTTCTCTGTCAGTAAAATTCAGTTCAGTAATCGACATGGTAATTTCTCAAGTCGAACACTTATTCGGGCGAAGCGAACTTCGATGGACGATTTACGAGGTATCAGTGGTGCCAAGCTTATTGATGAGGCTAGTTATCCTGATTTTTAATGGAATATTTAGATGCGGATACAAGAAAATTATCTGACAAATCCTCTGGTAATGGCGGACCGTTTTTGAATCCCTTCTGGGAAATTCTTGTTGTTGCTGCTGCTGTTATTTTTGTTGTTGTTGTTGTTGTTGTTGTTGTTGTTCTTCTTCTTCTTCTTCTTCTTCTTCTTCTTCTTCTTCTTCTTCTTCTTCTTCTTCTTTCCGCTTTTCCTCCTCTACCTTCTTTTTTTCTTTTCCGTGATCTTACTTCCCTTTTGCATTTTCTTCTTCGTCTTCTTCTCAACGTCTTCTTCTTCTTCTTCTTCTTCTTCTTCTTCTTCTTCTTCTTCTTCTTCTTCTTCTTCTTCTCAAGTCCTTCTTGTTCTCCTTTCCTCCTTCTCCTTTTCTTTTTTTCTTCTTCTTTTCCATGCTCTTACTTCCCTTCTTCATCTTCGTCTACTTCTCAACACCTCCTCCTTCTTCTTCTTCTTCTTCTTCTTCTTCTTCTTCTTCTTCTTCTTCTTCTTCTTCTTCTTCTCACGCTTTACTTCATCCTCTTCTCCTCAACCGCTCCTACTTCCCTTCTTCTTCAGCTTCTTCTCAACTTCTTCTTTCCTTTTTCTTCTCGCTTTTCTTCCCCATTTTCTTATTCATCTCCTTCTCAACCCCTTCTTCTTCTTCTTCTTCTTCTTCTTCTTCTTCTTCTTCTTCTTCTTCTTCTTCTTTTTCTTCTTCTTCTTCGTGCTCCTCCTTTCTTTATTCTCCTAAACTCCTTCTTTTTATGTTTCTTTCACCCACTTTTCTTCTCTTTTTCTTCTTCCTTTTCAATGGAGCCCCTTCAGGATGTAATCAGGCATTTGTCGGAACATTTATCTCTCTGAGTAAGGCTTGTGTTTTCACCATCACTACCCACTTTTGACATGTCATCCAATTGCACCACACCGTTAGCTTTCTTCTGCCCCTCTTTCCTTCAATATCTTCATTTGGTGTCAAATTCTCGAAGCCCTCTTTCCTTATTATCATCTAGAAATCTCCTGCAGTTTTTTATTTAATATCAGTATAAAGTTCTTTTTCATTTCTCTTTTACTAAAAGTCTCCTCTTTATAGAATTTTTTCAATTCACTGCAAGTAAAGTAAATATGCAACTAAGAAGCACTCAAAGACAAAGACAAGAGAAACGATATTCAGAAGTTTCAAGGTTGCAGTTCTTACAATAGTGCAGAAAATCGATAATATATATATATATAAAATTCAAGATGTTTGTGTGTGTGTCTGTTTATCTGTCTGTATGTCCTTTATACAAATCCACAATTTTTATCCGATTCTCACCAAACTTCACACAAATATTCTTTAGGCTGAGTCTGAGCTACAGAACCATGGATTAGTTTTATAGCTTTCATTACACCCGAGCAACGCCGGGCTATACTGCTAGTAATCTATAAAAGTAAAAAGACCACAAAAAATCATCAATGACAATTTTTGAAAAATTTTGGAAATTAATTAATTTAAGAAAAATGATAAAAAAACATCAGTGACAACATTTGAAAAACTCGGGCGATTAATGTAGTCTATATAAGCAAAAAAGTTAACAAAAATCTTCAGTGAAATTATTTGAAAATCCCAATCGACTAAAGTAATCTTTAAAAGCATAAAGATTACAACAACATCAGTGACAAAAATTTAAATGCTTGGGCAATTAACAAAATCCATAGAAATAGAAAAATAAAAAATAAAAATTTACAGTGAAATAATTCTTAAAAACCAATCAAATTAACGATTCCATAAAAGGCAAAAAATCACCAATGAAAAAACTTAAAAAACTAGTAAACAAGTCATTCAAAATCACAAAAAACATGAACAATAAAAGTTAAAATGGTCGAAAATTAAACTATTACATAAAAGCAAAAAATGTAACGAAAAATTTGAAAATCTAGGGCAATTAAGTAATCTATAAAAGCCAAATGATAAAGAACCACAAATGATCAATTTTGAATCGCTGGATCAATTAAAGTAACCCGTAAAGCATAAAGATCACAAAAAAGCAACATTAACAATATTTAAAGAAAATCGGGCAATAAAACTAGTTTATAAAAGCCAAAAATAAGAAATAACAAATGATCAATTTTGAATCTCTGGATCAATTAAAGTAACCCGTAAAGCATAAAGATCACAAAAAAGCAACATTAACAATATTTAAAGAAAATCGGGCAATAAAACTAGTTTATAAAAGCCAAAAATAAGAAATAACAAATGATCAATTTTGAATCGCTGGATCAATTAAAGTAACCCGTAAAGCATAAAGATCACAAAAAAGCAACATTAACAATATTTAAAGAAAATCGGGCAAGAAAACTAGTTTATAAAAGCCAAAAATAAGAAATAACAAATGATCAATTTTGAATCGCTGGATCAATTAAAGTAACCCGTAAAGCATAAAGATCACAAAAAAGCAACATTAACAATATTTAAAGAAAATCGGGCAATAAAACTAGTTTATAAAAGCCAAAAATAAGAAATAACAAATGATCAATTTTGAATCGCTGGATCAATTAAAGTAACCCGTAAAGCATAAAGATCACAAAAAAGCAACATTAACAATATTTAAAGAAAATCGGGCAATAAAACTAGTTTATAAAAGCCAAAAATAAGAAATAACAAATGATCAATTTTGAATCGCTGGATCAATTAAAGTAACCCGTAAAGCATAAAGATCACAAAAAAGCAACATTAACAATATTTAAAGAAAATCGGGCAATAAAACTAGTTTATAAAAGCCAAAAATAAGAAATAACAAATGATCAATTTTGAATCGCTGGATCAATTAAAGTAACCCGTAAAGCATAAAGATCACAAAAAAGCAACATTAACAATATTTAAAGAAAATCGGGCAATAAAACTAGTTTATAAAAGCCAAAATAAGAAATAACAAATGATCAATTTTGAATCGCTGGATCAATTAAAGTAACCCGTAAAGCATAAAGATCACAAAAAAGCAACATTAACAATATTTAAAGAAAATCGGGCAATAAAACTAGTTTATAAAAGCCAAAAATAAGAAATAACAAATGATCAATTTTGAATCGCTGGATCAATTAAAGTAACCCGTAAAGCATAAAGATCACAAAAAAGCAACATTAACAATATTTAAAGAAAATCGGGCAATAAAACTAGTTTATAAAAGCCAAAAATAAGAAATAACAAATGATCAATTTTGAATCGCTGGATCAATTAAAGTAACCCGTAAAGCATAAAGATCACAAAAAAGCAACATTAACAATATTTAAAGAAAATCGGGCAATAAAACTAGTTTATAAAAGCCAAAATAAGAAAGAACAAATGATCAATTTTGAATCGCTGGATCAATTAAAGTAACCCGTAAAGCATAAAGATCACAAAAAAGCAACATTAACAATATTTAAAGAAAATCGGGCAATAAAACTAGTTTATAAAAGCCAAAAATAAGAAATAACAAATGATCAATTTTGAATCGCTGGATCAATTAAAGTAACCCGTAAAGCATAAAGATCATAAAAAAGCAACATTAACAATATTTAAAGAAAATCGGGCAATAAAACTAGTTTATAAAAGCCAAAAATAAGAAATAACAAATGATCAATTTTGAATCGCTGGATCAATTAAAGTAACCCGTAAAGCATAAAGATCACAAAAAAGCAACATTAACAATATTTAAAGAAAATCGGGCAATAAAACTAGTTTATAAAAGCCAAAAATAAGAAATAACAAATGATCAATTTTGAATCGCTGGATCAATTAAAGTAACCCGTAAAGCATAAAGATCACAAAAAAGCAACATTAACAATATTTAAAGAAAATCGGGCAATAAAACTAGTTTATAAAAGCCAAAAATAAGAAATAACAAATGATCAATTTTGAATCTCTGGATCAATTAAAGTAACCCGTAAAGCATAAAGATCACAAAAAAGCAACATTAACAATATTTAAAGAAAATCGGGCAATAAAACTAGTTTATAAAAGCCAAAAATAAGAAATAACAAATTATCAATTTTGAATCGCTGGATCAATTAAAGTAACCCGTAAAGCATAAAGATCACAAAAAAGCAACATTAACAATATTTAAAGAAAATCGGGCAATAAAACTAGTTTATAAAAGCCAAAATAAGAAATAACAAATGATCAATTTTGAATCGCTGGATCAATTAAAGTAACCCGTAAAGCATAAAGATCACAAAAAAGCAACATTAACAATATTTAAAGAAAATCGGGCAATAAAACTAGTTTATAAAAGCCAAAAATAAGAAATAACAAATGATCAATTTTGAATCGCTGGATCAATTAAAGTAACCCGTAAAGCATAAAGATCACAAAAAAGCAACATTAACAATATTTAAAGAAAATCGGGCAATAAAACTAGTTTATAAAACCAAAAATAAGAAATAACAAATGATCAATTTTGAATCGCTGGATCAATTAAAGTAACCCGTAAAGCATAAAGATCACAAAAAAGCAACATTATCAGTAGTTAAAGAAAATCGGGTAATAAAACTAGTTTATAAAAGCCAATATAACAAATAACAAATGATCAATTTTGAATCGCTGGATCAATTAAAGTAACCCGTAAAGCATAAAGATCACAAAAAAGCAACATTAACAGTATTTAAAGAAATCGGGCAATAAAACTAGTTTATAAAAGCCAAAAATAAGAAATAACAAATGATCAATTTTGAATCGCTGGATCAATTAAAGTAACCCGTAAAGCATAAAGATCACAAAAAAGCAACATTAACAATATTTACAGAAAATCGGGCAATAAAACTAGTTTATAAAAGCCAAAAATAACAAATAACAAATGATCAATTTTGAATCGCTGGATCAATTAAAGTAACCCGTAAAGCATAAAGATCACAAAAAAGCAACATTAACAATATTTAAAGAAAATCGGGCAATAAAACTAGTTTATAAAAGCCAAAAATAACAAATAACAAATGATCAATTTTGAATCGCTGGATCAATTAAAGTAACCCGTAAAGCATAAAGATCACAAAAAAGCAACATTAACAATATTTAAAGAAAATCGGGCAATAAAACTAGTTTATAAAAGCCAAAAATAAGAAATAACAAATGATCAATTTTGAATCGCTGGATCAATTAAAGTAACCCGTAAAGCATAAAGATCACAAAAAAGCAACATTAACAGTATTTAAAGAAAATCGGGCAATAAAACTAGTTTATAAAAGCCAAAAATAAGAAATAACAAATTATCAATTTTGAATCGCTGGATCAATTAAAGTAACCCGTAAAGCATAAAGATCACAAAAAAGCAACATTAACAATATTTAAAGAAAATCGGGCAATAAAACTAGTTTATAAAAGCCAAAAATAAGAAATAACAAATGATCAATTTTGAATCGCTGGATCAATTAAAGTAACCCGTAAAGCATAAAGATCACAAAAAAGCAACATTAACAATATTTAAAGAAAATCGGGCAATAAAACTAGTTTATAAAAGCCAAAAATAAGAAATAACAAATGATCAATTTTGAATCGCTGGATCAATTAAAGTAACCCGTAAAGCATAAAGATCACAAAAAAGCAACATTAACAATATTTAAAGAAAATCGGGCAATAAAACTAGTTTATAAAAGCCAAAATAAGAAATAACAAATGATCAATTTTGAATCGCTGGATCAATTAAAGTAACCCGTAAAGCATAAAGATCACAAAAAAGCAACATTAACAATATTTAAAGAAAATCGGGCAATAAAACTAGTTTATAAAAGCCAAAAATAAGAAATAACAAATGATCAATTTTGAATCGCTGGATCAATTAAAGTAACCCGTAAAGCATAAAGATCACAAAAAGCAACATTAACAATATTTAAAGAAAATCGGGCAATAAAACTAGTTTATAAAAGCCAAAAATAACAAATAACAAATGATCAATTTTGAATCGCTGGATCAATTAAAGTAACCCGTAAAGCATAAAGATCACAAAAAAGCAACATTAACAATATTTAAAGAAAATCGGGCAATAAAACTAGTTTATAAAAGCCAAAAATAAGAAATAACAAATGATCAATTTTGAATCGCTGGATCAATTAAAGTAACCCGTAAAGCATAAAGATCACAAAAAAGCAACATTAACAATATTTAAAGAAAATCGGGCAATAAAACTAGTTTATAAAAGCCAAAATAAGAAATAACAAATGATCAATTTTGAATCGCTGGATCAATTAAAGTAACCCGTAAAGCATAAAGATCACAAAAAAGCAACATTAACAATATTTAAAGAAAATCGGGCAATAAAACTAGTTTATAAAAGCCAAAAATAAGAAATAACAAATGATCAATTTTGAATCGCTGGATCAATTAAAGTAACCCGTAAAGCATAAAGATCACAAAAAAGCAACATTAACAATATTTAAAGAAAATCGGGCAATAAAACTAGTTTATAAAAGCCAAAAATAAGAAATAACAAATGATCAATTTTGAATCGCTGGATCAATTAAAGTAACCCGTAAAGCATAAAGATCATAAAAAAGCAACATTAACAATAATTAAAGAAAATCGGGCAATAAAACTAGTTTATAAAAGCCAAAAATAAGAAATAACAAATGATCAATTTTGAATCGCTGGATCAATTAAAGTAACCCGTAAAGCATAAAGATCACAAAAAAGCAACATTAACAGTATTTAAAGAAAATCGGGCAATAAAACTAGTTTATAAAAGCCAAAAATAAGATATAACAAATGATCAATTTTGAATCGCTGGATCAATTAAATTAACCCGTAAAGCATAAAGATCACAAAAAAGCAACATTAACAGTATTTAAAGAAAATCGGGCAATAAAACTAGTTTATAAAAGCCAAAAATAAGAAATAACAAATGATCAATTTTGAATCGCTGGATCAATTAAAGTAACCCGTAAAGCATAAAGATCACAAAAAAGCAACATTAACAATATTTAAAGAAAATCGGGCAATAAAACTAGTTTATAAAAGCCAAAAATAAGAAATAACAAATGATCAATTTTGAATCGCTGGATCAATTAAAGTAACCCGTAAAGCATAAAGATCACAAAAAAGCAACATTAACAATATTTAAAGAAAATCGGGCAATAAAACTAGTTTATAAAAGCCAAAAATAAGAAATAACAAATGATCAATTTTGAATCGCTGGATCAATTAAAGTAACCCGTAAAGCATAAAGATCAAAAAAAGCAACATTAACAATATTTAAAGAGAATCGGGCAATAAAACTAGTTTATAAAAGCCAAAAATAACAAATAACAAATGATCAATTTTGAATCGCTGGATCAATTAAAGTAACCCGTAAAGCATAAAGATCACACAAAAGCAACATTAACAATATTTAAAGAAAATCGGGCAATAAAACTAGTTTATAAAAGCCAAAAATAAGAAATAACAAATGATCAATTTTGAATCGCTGGATCAATTAAAGTAACCCGTAAAGCATAAAGATCACAAAAAAGCAACATTAACAATATTTAAAGAAAATCGGGCAATAAAACTAGTTTATAAAAGCCAAAATAAGAAATAACAAATGATCAATTTTGAATCGCTGGATCAATTAAAGTAACCCGTAAAGCATAAAGATCACAAAAAAGCAACATTAACAATATTTAAAGAAAATCGGGCAATAAAACTAGTTTATAAAAGCCAAAAATAAGAAATAACAAATGATCAATTTTGAATCGCTGGATCAATTAAAGTAACCCGTAAAGCATAAAGATCACAAAAAAGCAACATTAACAATATTTAAAGAAAATCGGGCAATAAAACTAGTTTATAAAAGCCAAAAATAAGAAATAACAAATGATCAATTTTGAATCGCTGGATCAATTAAAGTAACCCGTAAAGCATAAAGATCACAAAAAAGCAACATTAACAATATTTAAAGAAAATCGGGCAATAAAACTAGTTTATAAAAGCCAAAATAAGAAATAACAAATGATCAATTTTGAATCGCTGGATCAATTAAAGTAACCCGTAAAGCATAAAGATCACAAAAAAGCAACATTAACAATATTTAAAGAAAATCGGGCAATAAAACTAGTTTATAAAAGCCAAAAATAAGAAATAACAAATGATCAATTTTGAATCGCTGAATCAATTAAAGTAACCCGTAAAGCATAAAGATCACAAAAAAGCAACATTAACAATATTTAAAGAAAATCGGGCAATAAAACTAGTTTATAAAAGCCAAAAATAGGAAATAACAAATGATCAATTTTGAATCGCTGGATCAATTAAAGTGACCCGTAAAGCATAAAGATCACAAAAAAGCAACATTAACAATATTTAAAGAAAATCGGGCAATAAAACTAGTTTACAAAAGCCAAAAATAAGAAATAACAAATGATCAATTTTGAATCGCTGGATCAATTAAAGTAACCCGTAAAGCATAAAGATCACAAAAAAGCAACATTAACAATATTTAAAGAAAATCGGGCAATAAAACTAGTTTATAAAAGCCAAAAATAAGAAATAGCAAATGATCAATTTTGAATCGCTGGATCAATTAAAGTAACCCGTAAAGCATAAAGATCACAAAAAAGCAACATTAACAATATTTAAAGAAAATCGGGCAATAAAACTAGTTTATAAAAGCCAAAAATAAGAAATAACAAATGATCAATTTTGAATCGCTGGATCAATTAAAGTAACCCGTAAAGCATAAAGATCACAAAAAAGCAACATTAACAATATTTAAAGAAAATCGGGCAATAAAACTAGTTTATAAAAGCCAAAAATAAGAAATAACAAATGATCAATTTTGAATCGCTGGATCAAATAAAGTAACCCGTAAAGCATAAAGATCACAAAAAAGCAACATTAACAATATTTAAAGAAAATCGGGCAATAAAACTAGTTTATAAAAGCCAAAAATAAGAAATAACAAATGATCAATTTTGAATCGCTGGATCAATTAAAGTAACCCGTAAAGCATAAAGATCACAAAAAAGCAACATTAACAATATTTAAAGAAAATCGGGCAATAAAACTAGTTTATAAAAGCCAAAATAAGAAATAACAAATGATCAATTTTGAATCGCTGGATCAATTAAAGTAACCCGTAAAGCATAAAGATCACACAAAAGCAACATTAACAATATTTAAAGAAAATCGGGCAATAAAACTAGTTTATAAAAGCCAAAAATAAGAAATAACAAATGATCAATTTTGAATCGCTGGATCAATTAAAGTAACCCGTAAAGCATAAAGATCACAAAAAAGCAACATTAACAATATTTAAAGAAAATCGGGCAATAAAACTAGTTTATAAAAGCCAAAAATAAGAAATAACAAATGATCAATTTTGAATCGCTGGATCAATTAAAGTAACCCGTAAAGCATAAAGATCACAAAAAAGCAACATTAACAATATTTAAAGAAAATCGGGCAATAAAACTAGTTTATAAAAGCCAAAAATAAGAAATAACAAATGATCAATTTTGAATCGCTGGATCAATTAAAGTAACCCGTAAAGCATAAAGATCACAAAAAAGCAACATTAACAGTATTTAAAGAAAATCGGGCAATAAAACTAGTTTATAAAAGCCAAAAATAAGAAATAACAAATGATCAATTTTGAATCGCTGGATCAATTAAAGTAACCCGTAAAGCATAAAGATCACAAAAAAGCAACATTAACAGTATTTAAAGAAAATCGGGCAATAAAACTAGTTTATAAAAGCCAAAAATAAGAAATAACAAATGATCAATTTTGAATCGCTGGATCAATTAAAGTAACCCGTAAAGCATAAAGATCACAAAAAAGCAACATTAACAGTATTTAAAGAAAATCGGGCAATAAAACTAGTTTATAAAAGCCAAAAATAAGAAATAACAAATGATCAATTTTGAATCGCTGGATCAATTAAAGTAACCCGTAAAGCATAAAGATCACAAAAAAGCAACATTAACAGTATTTAAAGAAAATCGGGCAATAAAACTAGTTTATAAAAGCCAAAAATAAGAAATAACAAATGATCAATTTTGAATCGCTGGATCAATTAAAGTAACCCGTAAAGCATAAAGATCACAAAAAAGCAACATTAACAGTATTTAAAGAAAATCGGGCAATAAAACTAGTTTATAAATGCCAAAAATAAGAAATAACAAATGATCAATTTTGAATCGCTGGATCAATTAAAGTAACCCGTAAAGCATAAAGATCACAAAAAAAGCAACATTAACAGTATTTAAAGAAAATCGGGCAATAAAACTAGTTTATAAAAGCCAAAAATAAGAAATAACAAATGATCAATTTTGAATCGCTGGATCAATTAAAGTAACCCGTAAAGCATAAAGATCACAAAAAAGCAACATTAACAGTATTTAAAGAAAATCGGGCAATAAAACTAGTTTATAAAAGCCAAAAATAAGAAATAACAAATGATCAATTTTGAATCGCTGGATCAATTAAAGTAACCCGTAAAGCATAAAGATCACAAAAAAGCAACATTAACAGTATTTAAAGAAAATCGGGCAATAAAACTAGTTTATAAAAGCCAAAAATAAGAAATAACAAATGATCAATTTTGAATCGCTGGATCAATTAAAGTAACCCGTAAAGCATAAAGATCACAAAAAACATTCACAAAATTTTAAAAACTCGGGCAATTAACGTCATCTATAAAAGCCAAATAATAAAAAAATCACAAATAGTCAGTTTTGAATTGCTGGATCAATTAAAGTAACTCATAAATAAAGCATAAATATTACAAAAATACAATATTAACAACATTTTAAAAGCTCGGGTAATTAAAGTAAGCCATAAATAATGAAGATCACAACACACTCCACCCACGTCTATTGAACAGGTGTAGAGGCTCATACCTGGTTCCCTGTTTAGGATGTGGTTTCCGGCTTTCTCTTTTCCAATCGTTCCACTTTTCTCTTTTGTTAATTTTTTTTTCAATTGGAGTAGATAGACTGAACAATCGCCCGGTTCACACTCCACCCACGTTTATTGAACAGGTTTCCGGTTTTCTCTTTTCCAATCTTTTCACTTTCTTTTTTGCTTATTTTTTTTTCAATAGGAATAGATAGACTTAACTATCGCCCGGTTCACACTGCACCCACGTCTATTGAACAGGTGTAGAGGCTCATCCCTTGTTCCCTGTTTAGGATGTGGTTTCCGGCTTTCTCTTTTCCAATCTTTTCACTTTCTTTTTTATTTTTTTTTAATTGGAGTAGATAGAGTGAACTATCGCCCGGTTCACACTGCACCCACGTATATTGAACAGGTGTAGAGGCTCATCCTTTGTTCCCTGCCGAGGACGTTGGTTCCGGCTTTCTCTTTTCCAATCTATTCACTCTTACGTTGCCCCCTGCACACCAGTGGCCTTACCGCCTTGCTTGGGGGTGATGTGATTAAAAAAAAACAAAACAACATTAACAAAATGTGAAATGCTCGCGGAATTAAAGTAATCCATAAAAGCAAAAATATCAAAAAGTGATTTAATTTGAAAAACTTAAGGAATGAAAGAAATCCCTTCAAGCCAAAAATTCTAACAAACATCAGTGACAAAAAACTAAAAACTCTGGCTGGTATAGAAAAACATAAAAGCAAAAACATACACAAAAAAACAAAGCAAATACACACACACACAAACATCTTGCCTTTTATATATATATATATTATCGATTTTCTGCACTATTGTAAGAACTGCAACCTTGAAACTTCTGAATATCATTTCTTATGTCTTTGTCTATGAGTGGATTAAATTTGATTAAAAACGAATCACTCCTTCTATAACCCGATTTCTTCGATTATCGATTTTCGATATTTATCGGGGTTACCTCGACACAAAACCTATCTAAGAACACTTGTTGACGCTTATAGTACAAATGTGTAAATTTTCAAGAAAATCGGTTCAGCCGTAACGGACACACACACACATGCACACAGACAAAGTTCCATTTATAAATAAGTATAGATAATTAATATGAAAGATATATGAGTAGTCCAATGAAAAATAGATTTGAAATATAAACTTAGATTTTGAGAGGGCTTAAAACCTGTAAAACCCTGGATGGTATAGACTACATAAAAGCAAAAACACAAACAACAAAGATATGTGAGAAAATTTCAAAAGGTCGATCACTTAAAGCGATACGTAGAAGAAAAATGATCCCAAAGATTATTAGTTACTTTCTTTGAAATATCGAGAAATTAAAATAATCTATGAAAGTAAAATATCATATAAACTCGAGTGAAAACAATTTAAAAAATCGGGCGTTAAAAATAAATCATTAAAGCAAAAAACCATAACTGACACAATACGATATCCTCTGCACCACATCAATATTTGAAAAAACTTCTTTATATAAATCTTGTACATTATATCAAAAAGATAAAACCATTAGTTAAAAATTTGAAATTAAATGTAATCTATTAAATGAAAATGATAACAAAAATCATCCGTAAATATATTTGAAAAGATTGATCAATTAAACGAATCCTTAATAGCAAAAAGATAAAAAAACATCAGTGACAAACTTTGAAAAATTCAGCCAATTAAAATAATTATTAAAACCAATAAAATAACAAAGTTCTTCACTGAAACAATTTAAAAAACTTGATCAATTAAAGGAATTTATTAAAAGAAAATGATTACAAAATAATCAATGACAAATTATAAAAAGCTCCGGCAATTGAAGCAATCCATCATAGCAAAAAGTCACAAAAAAATGAATGGCAAATCTTGAAAAGATCGAGCATTTGAAGGAACATATAAAAGTAAAAATACAATAGAAAGCTCGATCATTTAAAGCCATCTACAAAAGCAAAATAATTCCCAAAAACATCAGTAACTGAAATGTCGAGAAATTAAAGTAATCTATAAAGGCAAAATATCACAAAAACATGAAATACATTTGAAAACTCAGGCAATTAAAGTCATTTAAGCAAAAAATTACAAAAAAATTGTTACTGTAAAATTTGAAAATAATTAGCAATTAAATTAGTTCATAAAAGCAACAACCATCAGAGACAAAATTTTCGAGGCTCGGGCAATTAAACTAAATCAATTAAGCAAAAAATTACAAAAAAAATGTTACTGCACAATTTGAAAATATCGAGCAATTAAATTATTTCATTAAAACAACAATCGTCAGAGACAAGATTTGCAAAGCTCGGACAATTAAAGTTTTCTCGAAAAGTAAAATGATCTCAAATACATTAGGGAAAAATTGAATAGTTCGATAAATTACAGGCATCCATAAAAGCAAAAAAGTTCACTAACATATCAATAAAAACATTGGAAAACCTCGGCCAAGGAAAACATTTCATAAATTCCAAAATACTACAAAACTCCTCAGTTATATTATTTGAGAAATTAGATCAATTTAATGATTATATAAAATCAAAAAATAAGAAGGAAACATCAACGACAATAATTGAAAAGCCCGGGTATTTGATTAATCCATTAAAAAAAATCCATTAATCCATTAAAAAATCCATTAATCCATTAAAAAAAATCCATTAATCCATTAAAAAATCCATTAATCCATTAAAAAAATCCATTAATCCATTAAAAAATCCATTAATCCATTAAAAAAAAATTATATAATAAAGATATATCAGTGACAAAATTTGAAAAGCTCGGGCAATTAAAGTAATTCATAAAAGCAAAAAAAGAATCGCAAATACTTCAGGGACAAAATTTTAAAAGGTCGTAAAATTATAGTTATCCATATAAGCACAAAGTTCACAAACAACATCAGTGACAAATTTTGGAAACTCAAGCAATTAATGTAATCCAAAATATCAAAACTTCACAAAATTCTTCAGTGAAACCATTTGAAAATCTCTATCAATTAAACGAATTTATAAAATCGACAAGATCACAAACATCCTCTGAGACAAAATCTAAAAAAGTTGGACAATTAAAATTGGTTGGTTGTTTTGTTTTTATGGGATATCAACCTCGTCGGCTCATTGATTATTGCCAATTAAACTTTATTTATTTATTGCTGGTAATACCTTTTTCTTCAACAATTTATTGTTTTTTATACAAGTTTTGTGTCTAGTAATACATTTTTCTTTTCTAGTATCAAGATTTATTGGGATTTTTTTAAAGAGCAGAGTCCCCCAAGTCCTACTCTGTTATTTAACCCATAACTGGAGGGAAGGCACGGGTTAATACCTCTCTCAAGGATAATTAATACCTTTCTCAAGGATACCAGTGCGTAAGTGAATGCAGGGTATTCAACTGGAATTCGAACTCGGCTCACCGATTTCTCTTTCCGAGAGAGGATATCCACTGCACCACGACGCACATCCGTCACTAAACGCTTACAGCACCTGGTATTCCCAAGCAGTCACCCAACTAAATACTGACCAGGCTCAACGTTGCTTAACTTCGGTGATCGAGCGAGACCCGTTGTATTCAACGTGATATGGCCGCAAGCCGCAAAAAGATAAAGTAAAACCATAATAAATTTATTTGAAATATTCTAGAGATTAATTAATAATTAAAACCCCAACCATATCACAAAAACATCTGTGAAAAATATGAAATTAACTACTCCACAATAGCAGGAAAACCACAAAAACATTAGTGACAAAATTGAAAAGATGGAAAAATAAAAGTAATACGTAAATAAAAAATATCACACAACCATCAGTGATAAAATTTGAAATTCTGGGTAAATTAACGCAATCCATAAAAGCAAGATCACAAAACTATCTATGTCAAAATAATTAATTTGATGATAGCACTCTGTTTAGCTAGTCTTAAAGCATGCGGTTTGTCAAAGGGCATTTATGGTTTCTCTCCTGCACAGAACATGGCCAGAGTTAGCAGCCTGAGCCCATGGAATTGGAATAGATATACTAAACTATCGCCCGGTTCACACTCCACCCTCGTCTATTGTACAGGTGTAGAGGTTCATCCCTTGTTCCCTGTTTAGGATGTGGTTTCCGGCTTTCTCTTTTCCAAATCTTTTTACATTTATGTAGCTCCCTGCATATCAGTGGCGTTACCGCCTTGCTCGGGGTGATATGATTAAAAAAAACAAATGTCTATCTTCCAGGCGAACGTTTTTTTTTTTGTTTTTTGTTTTTTTTTAATCATATCACCCCGAGCAAGGCGGAAACACCACTGAAGCGCAAGGGGCTACATAGGAGTGAAAAGATTGGAAAAGAGAAAGCCGGAAACCACATCCTAAACAAGGAACAAGGGATGAACCTCTTCACCTGTTCAATAGACATGGGGGGAGTGTGAACCGGGTGATAGTCTAGTCTATCTACTCCAATTGATAGAGAGATAGGATGTAAGGTTGCCTATATTCATGTATTTTTGTGGAAGTGGGGGAAATCTGTCGTCATGACAGACGCAGACATATATATATATATATATATATATATATATATATATATAGGGGACGTTAATTTAAAAGCTCCATCAGGGGTAGTTAGCGACGTTTCGGGTCGAGCAGATCCGGGGTTGCAGAAGTCGGCAAGGCGACCAGTGGGCATCAGACGGTGATAGTGGCCAAGATCAAACCCGAAAAGTCTGTTAACTTGCGGTTGGAAGCGTGGCAAAGTGTATATCATGCAGGGCATTACTTCAGGACGGACAGGCCGCTCAGAATACTCAGTGGTTGTTAATTCTCCGATCCCCTGTTCGAAATGAATTAGTCGGAGGTTCCGGGAGAATGTTGATGGGGAGCGAGAAGTTTATCTCTTCTGCTGATTTTTTACTTTAAGCATCAGCTTAAAGTCAAGATCAGAACGACAAAGAGAACGAATCCCTCTATTAAAATTTGGCAAAATATGGGTGAAGTGCTTTGAAGCGATATTTAGATGCCGTTTAGGCATCAGGATATTGAGAAATCCGTGTTGAAAACAGGAAAGCCAGCACTAAAGAGGGTAGTTTAGGTTTGTTTAGCTTTAGTTTTTCCTTCAGTCAGTTAAGTGCCATACGTGATACACGCTTGAGCGATCATGTCTCGAAAGAGACATGACTGTCTGGGCAGAAGATTATCCCGCAGTAGGTTGCCATTGCTTTCTACAGTAGACTGGTTGCCGACCAAGGCTATAGAACCCAAGCTGTCCTGTTATTTTACCCATAACTGGAATGAATAGACGGATTAATACCTTTCCCACGGGTATTTGCGCGTAAGTGAATGCAATGAATTCGGCTGGAATTCGAACTCGGCTCCCCGATTTCTCGTTCCGAGCCGATATCCAATGCACCACAACGCACATCCTTCAATTTAAGTTAATTACCTGGAAGATTTATGCCTTTTGGTCTAGTTTATTTTTGTCTCCACTTAATTCATTTTAATTCAACGCTCTTCTCGCATTTTTGGAGACAGAGATGTCAATTCTCTGGTAGATGCGGGTCGCTTTTTGTTTTTCAACTCTGTATTTCATATTTTTTATTGTATCAGTATGAGCATGTTTAAGTGAGTGTTAACTTAAATAGGTAAATAATTTTTAACAGCAAGGTGGATTTTTTAAAACTATTTCATGAGGAAAGTGGCGTGAATATTTATGTTAAAATTAGGATTAAATAATTATGGTATATTAATGTATATTGTAGTTAAGAAAACTATTTAAGTGTTGTGTGGGTCAATTATTTTAGTAAGATAATTATTAATTTTGAAGTTATATTAGAGGATAAGCTATAAATGAAACATTATAGATTTTTTTATGAATCAAAAAATTATTTTGTCTTTTTGAAAGGACTACAAATAAACTGCAAGAAAACCGAATGCATGGTCATCAGCAAAAAGGGCAGCCCAAAATGCCAATTACAGGAGTGGGACTCTAAAATCAAGCAGGTACAGAAATTTAAATACCTAGGAAGTGTTGTAACAGAAACGGGAAAGTGCAACACTGAGATCCGAAGGCGAATTGGCATGTCGAAGGAAGCATTCCAGAAGTTGAGTAAAGTATTAAGAAACAGGACAGTTTCACTAGAAACAAAGAAGAGAGTACTGGATTGCTATGTGATGTCAGTTCTTCAATATGGCAGTGAATGCTGGACAATATCATCAAAGATGAAGGAAAGACTTGAAGCAACTGAAGTGTGGTTCTACAGAAGAATACTGGATATAAAGTGGGGGATTAATTCCATATTACAATCAATATATAGACTGATCCCTCACTTTGTGGTCACAGCAGTTTCTATACATTTATATTCCTGAGATCCAAAAGCACAAGGAGGCATTCCAGAAGTTGAGTAAAATATTAAGAAACAGGACAATTTCGCTAGAAACAAAGAAGAGAATGCTAGATTGCTATGTGATGTCAGTTCTTCAATATGGCAGTGAATGCTGGACAATATCATCAAAGATGAAGGAAAGACTTGAAGCAACTGAAGTGTGGTTCTACAGAAGAATACTGGATATAAAGTGGGGGATTAATTCCATATTACAATCAATATATAGACTGATCCCTCACTTTGTGGTCACAGCAGTTTCTATACATTTATATTCCTGAGATCCAAAAGCACAAGGAGGCATTCCAGAAGTTGAGTAAAATATTAAGAAACAGGACAATTTCGCTAGAAACAAAGAAGAGAATGCTAGATTGCTATGTGATGTCAGTTCTTCAATATGGCAGTGAATGCTGGACAATATCGTTAAAGATAAAGGAAAATCTTGAAGCAGTGAAGTGTGGTTCTACAGAAGGATGCTGCGGATATATTGAACCGAGCATGTGAACAATGACGAGGTTTTGGAAAGGATGAAGACGAAAAAGAAATTAATACTGAGCATCAGGAAGAGGCAACTAAAGTTACTGGGACATGCAATGAGGAAAGAGGGCTTGGAGAACCTGATACTAACAGGCCAGATAGAGGGAAAAAGAGATGGAGGAAAGCAGCGGATAACATATTTGAAGGACATGATCAGGTGGATGACGGAACAAGGGTTGCATGGTGCAACAGACGTGCTAAGAGCCACCAGAGACAGGGAGATGTGGAAAGCCATGATCGCCTACGTCCTGAAAGGGCATGGCAGATAAAAGAAAAAGAAGATACATTGTGGGAACATAAAATTATTAAATGGGCAGACAACAATCTTTAATAGCAGGTTGAACTGGGATTTTCTCATGAGTAAAGGAGGTGGAATATATAGTTTAGAATCAGAACTTTAAGAATTATGGTATTCTAAGGTATATTATATTTTAAAAAACAAATTATGTATTGTGTGATGCATTCATTTTGGTAAAAAAATTTAAAAGTTATATTGGAGCGTAAGCGATCAATGAAACATTACAATTAATTAAATTTTAAAGACATTTTTGTATTTTTTTCGTTTTTTTTTCTTAAAGTCGCTGAAATTTTTAGGTTGGAATCAGAACTAAATATTTTTAGAATACTAAAAGATAATTTGTAGTAAAGAAAACCAATTAGTATTTTGTGGGCCATTTATTTTAGTAAAATAATATTAATTTTTAAGTTATATTGGAGCACAATTTATAAATGAAGCATTATGATTAATTAAATTTTAACAAGTAATATTTTCAATGTTTTCATAAAACAGTCAATTCATCTCTACGGTTCAATATTTCACAATTTTTAGCAAACCTTACAATCTGCAGCTTTTCACTCAAGCACAAAGGGCCGATGTCGTAGAACGACTTACAGATTCTTGTTTTTTCCAGATAATACGCTAAAATGGATGTTTGGTTTCAGTACGTGTTGTTTTTAAAGAAAGTTAAGTGCATATACCAACGTTGTTTAAAGTTGTTTTTAATAGAACCAATGTAAACTTTTTTAATAGTTTGATTTTCATTTGCTGTTGTATTACAGCCGTACTTCTTGCATTCACTTACGCGCAAATACCCTTGGAAAAGGTATTAATCCGTCTCTTCCCTCCAGTTATGGGTTAAATAACAGGACAGATTAGGTTCTGTAGCCTTGGTCGGCAACCAGTCTACCGCAGAAAGCAATGGCAACTTACTGCGAGATAATGTTCTGCCAAGTCAGTTATGTCTCTTTCGAGACATGATCGCCCAAACGTGTATCACGTATGGCACTTAACTGACTGACTGAAGATGGAAACATAAGTAAAACTTCTACTGGGTAAAAATTGGGGATCAGTTTTCTATTGTTATTAAGTAATAAACTGATCCCCCACTAATTAATACTCATTAATACAATCAGTGTTTTCTCCCATCAGCTATAGTTTAAAGAGCAGGATAGAAAATCCTCTGCCCAATCAGTCATGTCTCGAAAGAGACATGATCGCCCAAACGTGTTTCACGTATGGCACTTAACTGACAGAGTATGAATGTGTGGCACAGTGGATATCGGCTCGGAACGAGAAATCGGGGAGCCGAGTTCGAATTTCAGTTAGTTGCATTCACATACTAGCAATTACCCTTGGGTAAGGTATTAATCCATTTCTTCTCCCTCTAGCTATGGGTAAAATAGCAGAACAGATTGTGTTCTATAGCCTTAATTGGCAACCAGTCCATCGCAGAAATTAATGGCAAACTATTCTATATATTCTGCCCCTTCAGGTATATCACCTTCGGGACATGATCGTCCAAGCGTGTATCACGTATGGCAATTAACTGACTGAATGAGGATAATAGTTGGAAACATAAAGTAAATCTTCTACCGGGCATAAAGTGGGAGATCATTTTTCTATTGTTATTAGGTATTAAACTGATCCCCCACTTATTACTACTTATTCATACAATCCGTCTCTTCTCCCTTCAGCTATAGTTTAAAGAGCACGATAGAAAATCTTCTGCCCAGTCAGTCATGTCTCTTTCGAGACAGGATCGCCCAAAGCGTGTATTACGTATGGCACTTAACTGACTGAATGAAAATAATAGTTGGAAATATAAGTAAAGCTTCCATCGAGCAAAAAGTGGGGGTTTGGTTTTCTATTGTTTTTAAGTAATAAACTGACCCCCCACTTATTACTACTTATCCATACAATCCGTCTCTTCTCCTTTCACCTATAGTTTAAAGAGCAGGATAGAAAATCTTCTGTCCAGTCAGTCATGTCTCTCTCAGGACATGATTGCCTAAGCGTGTATGACCTATGGCAATTAACTGACTGACTGAATGGTTGATATCAATGAATGGTTTCAAAATGTCGGCCTTTTGCGAAACATCGTTAAATTTCTCTGAAACCATTCCCTCTAGCCATTGTTCGTGATAATGACGTCTTTCAATTTTTTCTGTAAATTATCGGTAACCTGTCTTCTTTGGGGCTGATACCAAGCATTAATGAATACGCCCTGTTCGAATCCTCAATTGCCGCCACCCACCATAAAAAAGAAAGAAAGAAAAATAAATTCTTCGACAGTTTCTCTCGATATTTCCTCTAAGCACAAGAACACAATAATCGTGTGAACAGAAGTTTGTACATGAGCGTAGTCGATGAAATATCAAATTTATCAAATAAATACTTTCATTGTAATTGACAGGATGGCCTCTTTGCTATGTTACCTAGATTTAATGAATTTAAGCGCAGTACTAGATTGGCAAGTAGGTCTCATTCATAGATGAATTGAATTGGCGGGATCCATGATTACCAACTCGGAGTGAAAGCTCCACGGAAGAGGAAGCAATTTGACTTTTAAGAGGGAAAATTTAAGACTGAGTTATTAATAGTATTTTTTCTAGTGAGCCTGTGAGTATAAGTGTGTGTGCGAGTTAATAAATTTGGTACAGCACATTTACTAACATATAAAGGAAGTGATATTATATAAGGGTCCAGTACTCTTTAGTACGTATAACATTAAATATCTATTTTCTCATACAAAGGGTTTCATCCTTACCAGAGCAATCCTTTGTTTTGGCGAAATTTTCTGGTTTCTTAATACTGTGATTATCTATTCTAAGAATGATAATAACGAATATTTGTCTTTGATTTCGACTAATCTGGGCTGACATTTACGCTTTCAGGCCGAGAAATCTACTTCATCTTAATGGGGGAGAGAATCGCAATAAGCAAGAGATAAGAGGTAATGTTATTAGACAATCAATCATGTTTGCATTGTAATTGATAGAACAAGTGCATTTGATGTGTTTTACTCATCGGTCTGGCAGTTACCCTACCCAGGGTTTAATTTCGTTATTCCATTTTCCATCGATTCGTTAATTCTATAAGCACTGGGTGCGGGCGCATATTGATAAGAACAATTACTGAAAAAAAAAAAAAAAGAATCCATTATTCCCAGCCATTGGTACTTAAAGGCATCCACGATACTTCCCAGCATGCATGTGGGAACAGCAACTTCCGGTCTTTGATTGATAATCTGTTCAAATGAAATGTTTACTGCTATCAATGGAATGTTTATCATGGCCTTTCTCGTACTCATTGAACTTATCTAATTAAAATGTATTATTAATGCTAGTTGACCGTGTTGTTGACAACTAAGTTTTATGTCATGTGCGTCTGTTCCTTTCGAATTTATTTCCTTTGTCGTCGCATTAAGTTCAAGCTCTTTTCTCGTCAATAATATATCTTTTTTAATAATTTCATTCGAGACAAAGCAATAGCTCCACTGACAAGCGAGTATTTACTGGATGTGAGAGAATATCAGAAAAAATCGTTGTTGAGATGAGTTAAGAAAAATGAACATAAAAATTTGCATTGTATTTACATAATTGAAGATCGAATTTGATTAACAAAAAGCCAGGCGAAAGTTCCACAAGCGAGAAGTATAAGAGAAGGACTTGCTGGTATAGAACTTACTGTTTCATATCGCCATTTTAATAGTAAAAGAATGAGACCTAACGGCTAATCAAGTCAGTCAGTTTAGCGTTGTACGTGTTACACTGATCATGTATTTTTCGATTCATGACAAATTAGAAAGGTTTTCTCGCAATATGACTCCGTTTCAAATATCGCGCTAGAATCTATAAAAAAGGCACAGGGAAGTTATGTTGCTCCGAAAAGGGCGAGATGCCAGGTAATGATTAATAACAATGCAGATTTCTATGTGTATTTTATCAAGAACTAGCATCATAGCCTGGCGTTGCCCGATCAATGCAGAACATTTTAGTTAGATGATTAATGCGGCCTGTTGCGATTTCCGAGCGCTTGTAGTTACCGCCTCAGCATTGGTACTGGATGCAGCAATTGCCGTTGTTGCCCTGACTGACGCAGCTCTAGCGGTCATACGCCGTAACCGAGCTCTTTTTTTAGGAGGCATGTGAAAAAATCTCGTGATGCAATAATGTTTATAATATTAAATGGATAAATTCCTTTAAAACTCAGTCGTATAAAAAATAATCACGTAAAAAATTATTGTTTAAAAATTGTTCAAAAATCCCATTAAAAAAATCTGTTATCTTTTGTTTTGATGTTTGGTGTGACATTGTAAACAACATTGCGTTTGATTTTGTTTCAAAATTACGGGGGAAAATATTTACATTTTTTGTTGACTAAATGAATTTAACATAAAAATAAAAACTATTTATTTTATTTTACTGAAATTAGAAGTATAAAAACTATTACGCTCTCAGTTCAGAAATTTTCGAAGAATATTTAAGAATGTAGACATTTAATTTTAAAAAAAAAGTTACATTAATGCCACACGAATTACAGACAGTGGATTTTCTGCATGATAAAAAAAAGCTTTATTTTTTTAATTTTATTTTCTGAAGTATGAAATACTAAATCTTAAAAAAAGACTTATAATTAAATTAACCATTGGCAATTTTTGTTTTACATATTTTGTTTTTGTTTGAAAAAACATTTTTTTAAATATTTCTTCTTTTTTTAAATTTTTATTTCAAAATTACGAGGAAACATATTCCCATTTTTTTGTTGACCAAATGAATTTTTAAAACGTCGGAATAAAAATTAAAAGGCTCATTTCTTTTTTATTTTTAAAGTAGCGTTTGACATGTGTGATTTGATTCCTGTGACGAATTTTAGCAACCATCTTAGATCTTAGATGTTTTACGGGGCAAATGTAAACAATCGGCTCCATTGGCCAAACGTACGAAAAGGAAAACTGCTGAACATAAACTCAAAATGTATGTGTCGACCTAGCTTCTCTGTAGATATGTGTCTCTAGAAAGTTTGAATGGCGTAGCTTAAAAAATGTAGGCGTGCATAGGGAACAGTCACACACAGACTCACAGATTGCATTTTATATATATACATCTCTAAAAGATATAGCAGATGTACCAGACAATTTTATTTTAGAGTAAGGTACATCCCGTACAACGCACGGGGTCCATTCGGGGTAGAGTTACGTTAAGAGCTTGTTTATATGGGTCGGAGGGGAAAATGACAGCCAACTCTAAACTTGAACAGGTTACGAGTGTAGATATAAGGGAAACAACCTCTTTGGAGTCCGTTGCACAGAACAGTGATTCACGAACAGAAGCTGTTCGAATGGAACGTATTTCAGGCTGATGAGACGAGGGTGATTGTGGGTGGTTATATACAGTACTGCGCAAAAGTATTAGGACAAGAATTATTTTATCTTTCATGGAACATATTGACAGAAAATAATTTAATTAAAGTAATTTTATTTTATTTACTCGACAAATGCTTTAACAAGAAAGAAATACTTTTTACAAAATAAATTTAATTTTTAGTATAATAGCCTTTTGCTTTGATCACAACCTTCATTCTGTCAGGCATTGACATGACAAGCTTCTTCAATGGATCTAATGGTATCTCCTGCCAAGCAGCTTGTATTTATTCCCAAAGTGTCTTGCGAAGTAACATTAGATTAATGAAACTTTTATCCAAAATATCCCATAGATATTCAATAGAGTGGTTTCAAAATAACTTCCTTAATAGAAACTAGGAAAAATTAAATATAACTTCTTTTTAATACATTTCTTTTACACCTAAAAAATCAATTTTTGATTTACTCAACAAATGCTCCAACAAGAAAAAATGCTTGTTACAAAATAAATCTAATATTTAATATAATAGCCTTTTGCTTTGAAATAATAAGATAATTGCGACAATTTGCTAATTACACCTAGTATATATATATATATATATATATATATATATATAAACAGTACTGTGCAAAAGTACCAGGACAAGAACTAGATTATCTTTTATGAGGCATATTGACAGAAAATAAACAATTTAATTAAAGTAATTTTATTTGATTTACTCAACAAATGCTTTAGCAAGAAAAATACTTGTTACTAAATTAATTTAATATTTACTAGAATAGTAAATTCCAGTGACTTAACTCAAGATGTCGTGAGTTCAATAACAGGCTAGAGCAGTGGTGAACAAATAACCTAGAGAGATAAATTAAAGGGAGATTTCATAGTTGCCAAAAGTCTCTCCCCACATGGAATGAGGATGCTATAACCCAGTGATCGTAACAGTTAGATTTGAAATTCCTAGCACCTCAAGAAGGCCGGAGCGTACAACGGCCGAAACGTAGTAATAATGGCAATAAAGATGACGACAATAGTCTGAACAATGTAATTAGTGCAATATTACCCTACCTCAGAAGTGTATACAAATACTATAAGTTGCATTTCAACTTAAAATGATGAGATCTTGTTGCCAATCAAGTATTGCGCTTAAATTCACAATCACTATATACCAAAGCGGAAATAATATTTATTTTGAAAATAAAAAAAACTTACGTAGACACAGCTACTGACCCAAACATACCACAGTATCCCTTACATCAAAGCAACACGCTCTTACCACCATAATACCAATTACTTAAATATAAATACCCGTCATTGTTATGATCTTAATTTTGTTTTAATCCTTTCACCCCAAGCAAGGCGTTAACGTCACTGATGTGCAGGAGCAGAGGGAAGACAAAGACGAAATAACTACAGCGGGTTAAAGAGAAAAACAAGAGAAGGATGTGAACACAGGAGTGAAGACAATTGCGAAAGTAGAGAGAAAGGAAAACAACATGATACACGGGCTGATGTGGAAAGGGCTGGAGTCAAGTAGACAAGAGATGGGAATTGACTTTGTATTTAAATTCCTGGAGGTTGTAGCCGTCGGGGAAACAAGTATGTGGAAGTGGCACCTTTGAACCAATTTTGTCAGAGCAGAATCCATGAAAACTTCTTGCCTTTTATGTATATATATATATATATATATATATATATATATTATCGATTTTCTGTTCTATTATAAGAACTGCAACCTTGAAACTTCTGAATATCGTTTCTTATGTCTTTGTCTATGAGTGTATCAAATTTGATTAAAATCGGACCACTCCTTCTATAACCCGATTTTTTCGATTATCGATTTTCGATATTTATCGGGGGTACCTCGACACAAAACCTAGCTAAGAACACTCGCAGACGCTTATAGTACAACTGTGTAAATTTTCAAGAAAATCGGTTCAGCCATTTCGGAGTCTATAGGTAACGGACACACACACACAGAGACAGACAGACAGACAGACACACACACACACACACACACACACACACACACACACACACACACACACACACACACACACACACACACACACAGACAAAGTTCCATTTATAAATAAGTTTAGATTCTGTTTTTTTTAATCATTTCACCCCAAGCAAGGTGGTACCGCCACCGATGTGCACGGAGCTACATAAGAGAGTTAAATTTTTAGACAGGAAAAGTGTGAAGACAAATACCAACCAGCTTCAGGGGCTGAAAGAGAAAGGGCAAGAGAAGGATATGAACACACGAGTGAAAACAGTTACGAAGGCAGAGAGAAAGGAAAAGAACAAGATACACGCGGTGATGTGGAAAGGGCTGGAGTTAAGTAGATAAAAGATGGGAATTGACTTTGCACTTAAATTCTTGGAAGTTATAGCCGCCAGGAAAGCAAGTATATGGAAGGGAGTTCCACAGGCGAGAAGTGCGAGAAAAGAAGCTGATGGAGTAGAATTGTCACCTGCATTTGGTTGATCTAACTGTAAAAGAGTGGGACCTTGTTGCCGGCCTTCTTGTAGAAGTGGCACCTTTGACCCAATTTCGTCAGAGCAGAATCCATGAAAATATTTATGGAATAGACAAGGGGAAGCCACATCCCGACGATGAGAAAGTGGTTGGAGTCGAGCTACCAGGTCGGGACCAGTCACATTACAGATTCTCCTTTGGAGCCTGTCGAGAGCTATGGGCAAATAGTTTGACCTTAAAACTGACGTCCTGAGTAAGGTCTTGAGTAAGACGGTAAACTGCATCCGGCAGCAAGGGCTCTGATTTGGAGGTTGTGAGGAGCATAGAACCACTTCTTAATTGCTGTTGTTACCAGGTCCACCCTGACCCACAGTGGTAGCACCTGTTAAGGTCCCAGCTATGGGCAAATAGTTAATCCCCAAACTGGGGTCAAAACACTATGAAAGTATAAAAATAGACTTATATAGATATATATATATATATATAAAATAGACATTTATAGAAAAATATGTATTTTTAAAGAAAAAATATTACCAATAATAGATTTTTTGAAAAAAAAAATTATTACCAAAAAATTATTTGAAGGAAAAAATTATTCTCAGCAAAATATTTTTGAATACAAATCTAGAAGACATTTTTTGTTTTCTAAAATAAAAAAGAATAACAATAATAAATTGTCATCAAAATCTGACTAAATTAAAATTCTCACTATAACATTAAACAAAAACACATTAAAACCCTACCATTTTGGTATTAATTAGCTCACAGAGATTGATATGACATGTTATAGTGGAACATCCTGCCATCCCCGAGAATAAAATGCTATACTTTATAAAAGACGGTAACGAGCGGTACGAATGAAAAAAAAGTCTTAGGCGAAGGCATTCACTATTCGATAATCGATTCCGCTCCAACCCTTGTCTTGCCTATACGTTTATTATTGTTAATAGTACCTTAGTACAATAAATCTATATTTCTTATTCCTGGTGTTGAGTGCCATTCTTCAACTGACCTATTTATACTGTATTCCTTTTCGGGTTATATCATGGCATTAAAGAAAACACAAACTCAAACTCAACAACATAGCTTCCCTTTGGCTCTTCTATAAATAATTTTCAAATAATTATTCTGATTAGCTTTCTTCATTGACATTAAACGCGGTACTAGATTGGCAGTTAGGTCTTATAACTCAACAGCACACACGTCACGCATCTTCGTTTTTTTTTTTGTTTCACTTAAATATATATACAATGTCAATTGTCTTGTGTCATTTTGAACTCTGTCCGTTTATTGTTCTCTCATTTTCCATCCTTTATTCATTTGCTTGGGTGAACTGCAAATGTTCGTTGCTTTGCAGGGGATATCGGCTCGGAAGGACTGCCACATCTGGTCGGGTACCCCTGCTACTCTCCTTGGACTTCTTGACAAAATACAAAGGAGAATCTGTAATGTGGTTGATACTGACTTGGCAGACCGGCTGCAACCACTCTCTCACCGGCGTGATGTGGCTTCCCTGTGCCTCTTCTACAAATACTTTCATGGCTTCTGCTCCGATGAACTTAGATTATTGGTGCTGCCTAAGCACGAATTTACACCAGATACTATATTAGCAACAAGGTCCCACCCTTTTACAGTTAAACAGATAAGATATAACCGTAATTTCTACTCCAACAACTTCTTTTCTCGCGCTTCCCGCCTGTGGAATTCCCTTCCATATGTCTGCTTTCCCGACAGCTACAATCTCCAGGTGTTTTAATGTAGGGTCAATAGACACCTCCTATCACACTAACTTCCAATTATTCTCCCAACACTCTCATCTACCCAACCCTACCCCTGACATTTCCTATATTTAACCATTCTCGGTATCCCTACCCGCCTATCACCCACCCTCTGACATTTCCTATATTTAACCATCCTTCCTCCACTCTATGTAGCCCCTGCACAGTAGTGGCAGTGAAATGCCTTGCTCGGGGTGAAACGCTTATAAAAAAAATTGGGGATCTGAGTTCGAATTCTAGTTGAATTCCTTGCTTTCACTTAAGCAAATATACCCTTTTGAAAGGTATTAATCCGTCTCTTCCCTCCAGTTATGAGTTAATAATAGGAGATATTGGGTTTTATAGCTGTTGTTGTGGATGCCGGAAATGGGAACCGCCCAAATAATGAACAACAACCAGAATTTGAGATAAAAAAATAAGTGCATTAACGTAAGGATAAAAACTTGATCGAAGGTTAATAGTCCAGGAATACGGGTTAGTAAAAAGCATATACACAAGTCTCTAAAGTGAAGCCGTAGTATATTTAGTATGTCCACGTCGGAAGCTGACGGCTTCTGCGTAATAATCTTTTGGATGAATGGACTCAGAGCTACTTTGAACTGTTGACGCTGTATTCTGCGTGAAACCCTGTTATCTTCCGTCTCGCTTCTATAGCCGGAGTATATTTATACTCTTAACCAGTCCATCTTCATGAAAAGGGGAGACCCCACAACAATAGCCTTGGCTGGCAACCAGTCTGCTGCAGAAAGCAATGGCAGCCTATAATGAGTTAATCTTATGGTCAATGTGTCATTTTGAACTCTGTCCTGTTATTGGCCTCTCATTTTATTTGTAATTTTCAATAACAAATTACATCCTATTACACCCTTTATTCATTTGCTTAGGGCGAGCTGTAGTTGTGCGTTGTGGTGCAGTGGATATCGGCTAGGAAGGACAAATTGGGGAGCCGTGTTCGAATTCCAGTTGAATTCCTTGCTTTCACTTAAGCAAAAATATCCTTGTGAAAGGTATTAATCTGTCTCTTCCCTCCAGTTATACGCTAAATTGTACGACAGATTGGGTTGTGGATGCCGGAAATGGGAACCGCCCAAATAATGAACAACAACCAGAATTTGAGATAAAAAAATAAGTGCATTAACGTAAGGATAAAAACTTGATCGAAGGTTAATAGTCCACGAATACGGGTTAGTAAAAAGCATATACACAAGTCTCTAAAGTGAAGCCGTAGTATATTTAGTATGTCCACGTCGGAAGCTGACGGGTTCTGCGTAATAATCTTTTGGATGAATGGACTCAGAGCTACTTTGAACTGTTGACGCTGTATTCACCGTGAAACCCCGTTATCTTCCGTCTCGCTTCTATAGCAGGAGTATAATTATAATCTGGATGAGTCCATCTTCATGAAAAGTGAGGAACCCCATAACAGGAACAAGGGGAGGCAAAAGAAGAGAGAGAGAGAGAGAGAGAGAGAGTAAGTGAATGAGATAGAGAAAGAATCAGATTGAAAGTTATAAGAACAGACATTATACTTTGATCTTAGTAAAAAAAAGCCAAGAAGCCATTGTCTTTTCTTGTCGCCAAACAGTGACAGGATGTTAGAAATAATCTGTTTAATGCTGCGAGATGAATGCGTGCAATCGGGGGAAGGTCCGAAATGTTCCCCCGCAGCCGCCGGTATTACTACTAATCGTTCCTCTTAATTGTTGTGGATGCCGGGAATGGGAACCGCACAAATAATGAACAACAACCAACATTTAAGATAGAAAAATAAGTGCATTAACGTAAGGATACAAACTTGAATGAAGGTTAATAGTCCACGAATACGGGTTAGTAAAACGCATATATACAAGTCTCTGAAGTGAAGCCGTAGCATATTTAGTATGTCCATGTCAGAATCTGACGGGTGCTGTGTACTAATCTTCTGGATGAGTGGAGCACAGAGCTACTATGAACTACTGACGCTCTATTCTCCGTGAAATCTCGGTATTATTATTATTATTATGTCATTTTTCATCATATTTCGATTTCTGCTTTGGTCTCACTACCAACCAAGTCTGCGGGGAGACCTAAGGCAGGTAGTGGCGTGTTGTTATGGCTCCATTTCATGTTTTTCTATCTTCCCTATCACCCCCAGCATTACATAGATAAAGTTTTCCTTAGTGTGTGGGCTGTACTTAATAAGACAATTTTTTGTATATCTCTTAAGCTGGGGTTTCCAGGGATTCTTTCAATGTGTTGTTTTGTTCCATTTTTTATCATTCCAAGTGCACCTACTATCACTGGCACAACTCTTGTTTTCAGTTTCCACATTTTTTCTATTTCAATTTCAATTTCCAGGTCTTTATATTTTGACAGTTTATTATTATTATTATTATTATTATTATTATTATTATTATTTATCTATTATTAATATTATTATTTGGTGTGTTTTGTATTTTAAAATGTTCGTAAGTTTTGATTCGTTTATTTCTTATTTATTTATTTATTTATTTATTTATTTTAATCATATCACCCCAAGCAAGGCGATAACGCCACTGATGCGCAGGGGGCTACGTAAGGGTAAAAAGAATGGAAAAGAGAAAGCCGGAAACCACATCCTAAACAGGGAACAAGGGATGGGCCTCTTCACCTATTCAGTAGATGTGGGTGGAGTGTGAACCGGGCGATAGTTTAGTCTATCTATTCCAATTGGAAAAAAAAAATAAAAGCGTGAAAAGATTGGAAAAGAGAAAACCGGAAACCACATCCTAAACAGGAAACAACGGATGAGCCTCTTCACCTGTTCAATAGATGTGGGTGGAGTGTGAACCGGGCGATAGTTTAGTCTATCTATTCCAATTGGAAAAAAAAATAAAAGAGTTAAAAGATTGGAAAAGAGAAAACCGGAAACCGCATCCTAAACAGGAAACAACGGATGAGTCTCTTCACCTGTTCAATAGATGTGGGTGGAGTGTGAACCGGGCGATAGTTTAGTCTATCTACTCCAATTGTAAAAAAAAATAAAAGAGTGAAAAGATTGGAAAAGAGAAAACCGGCAGCCGCATCCTAAACAGGAAACAAGGGATGAGCCTCTTCACCTGTTCAGTAGATGTGGGTGGAGTGTGAACCGGGCGATAGTTTAGTCTATTTACTCCAATTATTGTCAATTATTGTTCAAGATTCGGAAATCGTATTTCTACATTATTAACAGGAAGAAGCTTATTACTGTTTGTTTAAAAATATCGTTACTGTTTCTGTAGAATTTTTTAAATTTTGTTTTGACCCTTAAAATGTCTTTGGGTTTTGATTCATACTTTCTTATTCAGTTAATGTTAACAAAGGCAGTCAGTCAGTTAGTTAAGTGCCGTACGTGATACACGCTTGGGCGATCATGTCCTGTTATTTGACTCATAGATAGAGGAGGAAGAGATGTATTATATTATTGAGTAGTAATTGGTGGGGGATCAGTTTATTACTTCATAACGATATAAAACTGATCCCTCACTTTATGACCAGTAAAAGACTTATTGATTCCAACTATTATATTCAGTCAGTCTGTTAAGTGCCGTACGTGATGCACACTTGGGCGATCATGTCCTGTTATTTGACTCATAGATAGAGGAGGAAGAGATGTATTATATTATTGAGTAGTAATTAGTGGGGGATCAGTTTATTACTTCATAACGATATAAAACTGATCCCTCACTTTATGACCAGTAAAAGAATTATTGATTCCAACTATTATATTCAGTCAGTCTGTTAAGTGCCGTACGTGATGCACACTTGGGCGATCATGTCCTGTTATTTGACTCATAGATAGAGGAGGAAGAGATGTATTATATTATTGAGTAGTAATTAATGGGGGATCAGTTTATTACTTCATAAAGATATAAAACTGATCCCACACTTTATGACCAGTAAAAGACTTATTGATTCCAACTATTATATTCAGTCAGTCTGTTAAGTGCCGTACGTGATGCACGCTTGGGTGATCATGTCTCGAAAGAGACATGACTGACTGGGCAAAAGATTATCCCGCAGTAGGTTGTCATTGCTTTCTGCGGTAGACTAGTTGCCAACCAAGGCTATAGAACCCAATCTGTCCTGTTATTTGACCCATAGCTGGAGGGAAGAGACGGATTAAAACCTTTCCCAATGGTATTTGCGCGTAAGTGAATGCAATGAATACAACTGGAATTCGAACTCGACACTCCGATTTCTCGTTCCGAGTCGATGTCTACTGAAACACAACGCAGTACACTGCATAATTTCACTCTTCTCCACTCGTAGAAATTCAGCCGGGGATGACATTCATGATATAATTGTTGTGGATCCCGGAAATGGGAACAAATAAATGAACAGCAACCAACATTTAAGATAGAAAAATAAGTGTATTAAAGTAAGGATACAATTTTGAACGAAGGTTAATAGTCCAGGAATACGGGTTAGTAATAAGCATATATACAAGTCTCTAAAGTGAAGCCGTAGTATATTTAGTATGTCCACGTCGGAAGCTGACGGGTTCTGCGTAATAATCTTCTGGATGAATGGAGCTCAGAGCTACTTTGAACTGTTGACGCTGTATTCTCCGTGAAACCCCGTTATCTTCCGTCTCGCTTCTATAGCAGGAGTATAATTATACTCTTGACGAGTCCATCTTCATGAAAAGTGGGAACCCCATAACAGGAAGAAGGGGAGGCAAAGGAAGAGACAGAGAGTGAGTGAGTGAGATAGAGAAGGAGTCAGATTGAAACTTATAAGAACAGACACTATACTTTGATCTTAGCAAAAAAAGCCAAGAAGACATTGTATTTTCTTGTCGACAAACAGTGACAGGATGTTAGAAATAATCTGTTTAATGCTGCGAAACGAATGCGTGCACTCGGGGAAAGGTAAAAAAAAATTCCCCTACAACCGCCGGTATTCCCACCAATCCTTCCTCTTAATATATTATTCCGTGTGGAAAGATGGGGAATTCATACATATTTTAAGCAAGAAAATGAATGATAGGAAGTTTTGTGGATCCCGAGAATGGGAACTGCATAAATAAATGGACAACAACCAGATTCCGAGATAAAAAAAAATAAGTGTATTAACGTATGGATACAATTTTGAACGAATGTTAATAGTCCAGGAATACGGGTTAGTAAAAAGCATATATACAAGTCTCTGAAGTGAAGCCGTAGTATATTTAGTATGTCCACGTCGGAAGCTGACGGGTTCTGCGTAATAATCTTCTGGATAAATGGAGCTCAGACCTACTCTGAACTGTTGGCGCTGTATTCACCGTGAAACCCCGTTAATTTCCGTCTCGCTTCTAAAGCAGGAGTATATTTATACTCTTGACGAGTCCATATTCATGAAAAGGGGAGACCCCACAACAATAGCCTTGGCTGGCAAAAAGTCTGCTGCAGAAAGCAATGACAACCAATTATAGAATAATCTTCTGGTCAGTCAGTCATGTCTTTTGCAAGACATGATCGCCCAAAGTGTGTATCACGTATGGTCCTTAACTGACAAACTAGGCTTAACTGATTGAGAAATGGAATTTTTTTTAATTATTTCATTTTTAATGCATTGTTATATTTTTTGCCTCCATCACGTTCATTTTTTGCCTCCATCACGTTCATTTTTTGTCTCCATCACGTTCATTGTCAATTATTATTCAATTTTGACTCGAATTTCTTTCATTTTTTTCTCTTGCTTTTACACTTGCTAATAATAATCTTAAGTTGTTTGAATTTCTAAGATGAAATATTGTCAATTTTTACTTTTTTACAATCATATCGCCCCAAGCAAGGCATTCTACTGCCACTCTTGTGCAGGGGGTTACATCGGAGGAAAGTTATGAGAAAGTGTGACAGGTTATATAGAAGGTGTCAGGAACTGGGTAAGAGAAGGATGACTGTAGCCATAAAGTGAGGGATCAGTTTATATATTGTTTGTAATGTAGAATTGATCACCCACTTTAATTTCGTCTTATTTCTATTGTCTTTGCACCAAGTAGTAACAGCCTTAATTTGTCTCAATTTCTAAGGATTGTCAATTACGATTAATTCATACAACCTTGTGTGAATTTGGTCTGAAAAAGCGATCGATAAGAGAACTGAGAAATATCATATTTACCAATGGGTTTATAAAAACATCCAATTTATCTTCTTGATTATAATACTCTGTTAAATGTAAACATTGAGTTCTCTTTGGATGTAAACTCCTGGGGAATTTACCCTACCAAGTACCAAAGATTCTTCGGAATTTGAATTGGCCCCCACAAAGCCCTGATCTCAATCTTATTGAACATCTATGGGATATTTTGGATACAAAAATTGATAAATCTAATGTTGCTTTGCAAGACACATTTTTTGAAGAAATACAAGCTGCTTGGCAGGAGATAGCATTAGATACATTGAAGAAGCTTGTGATATCTATACCTGAGAGAATGAAGGCTGTGATCAAAGCAAAAGTCTATTATAGTAAATATTAAATTTATTTTGTAACACGTATTTTTTTTTTGTTAAAGCATTTGTTCAAGAAATCAAATAAAATTAATTCAATTAAATTGTTTATTTTCTGTCAATATGTCTCATAAAAGATAAAATAGTTCTTGTCCTAATACTTTTGCACTGTACTGTATATGTACGAGGTGCGATTGGTAAATTGTCGCAATTATTTTGAGGCCTCATAAAAGATAAAATAGTTCTTGTCCTAATACTTTTGCACTGTACTGTATATGTACGAGGTGCGATTGGTAAATTGTCGCAATTATTTTGAGGCCTCATAAAAGATAAAATAGTTCTTGTCCTAATACTTTTGCACTGTACTGTATATATACTAGGTGCGATTGGTAAATTGTCGCAATTATTTTGATGCCTCATAAAAGATAAAATAGTTCTTGTCCTAATACTTTTGCACAGTATTGTATATATAACGATTTTCATTATAACATAGAAAATATATATACAGGGTGGGCCATAAGTCGCGCACCAAAAAATTACATGAAATGATGGAATTGTGTATCAACGCAAATGGCGAGCATTTTGAGCATTTTTGATTTTACAAGCATGTACAACGTGTTTCTCAGTTCATTAGTTAAGCTTGGTTTTAATAAAATAACGTTTATTATTATCAGAATTGTTTTAAAGCTTCAGTGCGCGACTTATAGCCCAACTTATATATATATATATATATATATATATATTTCCCTGTTCGATGATATAATTAGTGCAATATAATGATAAACTAAGCACTGTTAGAGAGCAAACACATGGCAACAGCTTTTATAAGTGGTAGTAATGTTTAATAACTGGTAGTAAAGAGAATGAACTGCCTCACTGTTATCTCTCTAATGAATTGAGATGACAGGAAATGAATATATATAAATACTCAATGGTCATTATTATAATAAAGAGGATTTTTAACAAGTATTAATTTTATCTTATTTCTTTTGGATTTCCAACAAGTAGTCAGTCAGTTAAATGCCACACTTGATACACGCTTGGGCGATCATGTCTCGAAAGAGACATGACTGACTGAGCAGAAAATTATCCCACAGTAGGTTGCCATTGTTTTCTGCGGTAGACTGGTTGCCGACCAAGGCTATAGAACCCAATCTGTCCTATTATTTGACTTGTATTTAGAGGAGGAGGAGATCTATTATATTATTAAGTAGTAATTAGTGGGGGATCAGTTTATTACTTCATAACAATATAAAACTGATCCCCCACTTTATGCCCAGTGTGTAGCCTTAATCATGTTTCCATCTATTATCAGTCAGTTAAGTGCCATACGTGATACACGCTTGGTCGATCATGTCTCGAAAGAGACACAACTGACTGGGCAGAAGATTATCCTACAGTAAGTTGCCATTGCTTTCTGCGGTAGACTGGTTGCCGACCAAGGCTATAGAACCCAATCTGTCCTGCTATTTAACCCATAACTGGAAGGAAGAGACGGATTAATACCTTTCCCAAGGGTATTTGCGAGTAAGTGAATACAATGGATTCAACTGGAATTCGAACTCGGCGCCGCGGTTCCTCGTTCCGAGCCGATATCCACTGTACCATAACGCAACAAGTATTAATAGTCTTAAGTTGTCTGAATTTCTTCCTTGAAGCATTAGCAATTTTTATATTTTTTAATCCCGTATTACTTTTGCTTTTACACCAAGTATTAATAGCCTTAATTTTTCTGAATTTCGTAGATAAAACATTGTCAACTATTATTCAATTTTGATTCGAATTTCTTTCATCTTTTTCTCTTGATTTTACCCTTGTTATTAATAATCTTAAGTTGTTTGAATTTCTAAGAGGAAATATTGTCAATTTTTACTTTTTTACAATCATATCGCCCCAAGCAAGGCATTCTACTGCCACTGTTTTGCAGGGGGTTACATAAGAGGAAAGTTATGAGAAATAGTGACAGGTTATATAGAAGGTGTCAGGAAGCGGGTAAGAGAAGGATGACTGTAGCCATAAAATGAGGGATCAGTTTATATATTGATTGTAATGTGGAATTGATCACCCACTTTATATCCACATTATAATAGTAAAGAATTTTTTTTTTATAATCATATCGCACCAAGCAAGGCATTTTACTGCCACTGTTTTGCAGGGGGTTACATAAGAGGAAAGTTATGAGAAATAGTGACAGGTTATATAGAAGGTGTCAGGAAGCGGGTAAGAGAAGGATGACTGTAGCCATAAAATGAGGGATCAGTTTATATATTGATTGTAATGTGGAATTGATCACCCACTTTATATCCACATTATAATAGTAAAGAATTTTTTTTTATAATCATATCGCACCAAGCAAGGCATTTTACTGCCACTGTTTTGCAGGGGGGTACATAGGAGGAAAGTTATGAGAAATAGTGACAGGTTCTAGGGGTGTCAGGAAGTGGGTAAGAGAAGGATGACAATACTTGTTATGAGAAATAGTGACAGGTTATATAGAAGGTGTCAGGAAGTGTGTAAGAGAAGGATGATTGTAGTGAGGGATCAGTTTATATATTGATTGTAATCTAGAATTGATCACCCACTTTATAAACTCATTATAATAGTAAAGAATTTTTTTATAATCATATCGCCCGAAGCAAGGCATTTTACTGCCACTGTTTTGCCGGGGGGTTACATAGGAGGAAAGTTATGAGAAATAGTGACAGGTTATATAGAAGGTGTCAGGAAGTGTGTAAGAGAAGGATGATTGTAGCTATAATTGAGGGATCAGTTTATATATTGATTGTAATCTAGAATTGATCACCCACTTTAAACCACATTATAATAGTAAAGAATTTTTTTTATAATCATACTGCCCCAAGCAAGGCATTTTACTGCCACTGTTGTGCAGGGTGTTACATAGGCGGAATGTTATGAGAAAGAGTGCCAGGTTATTGGGGGTGTCAGGAAGTAGGTAAGAGAAAGATGGGAATACTGACGAGAGTGGAATGGACGGAGAAAGGAGCATGGGAGAGAGGTTAGTAAGATAGGAGATGAATATTGATTTTATATTTAAATTTTTGGAGATTCTAGTCGTCGTAGAAGCAAGGAAATGGAAGGGAATTCCACAGGCGGAAAGTGCGGGAAAAAAAGCTACTGGAGTAGAATTTGCGTTTATATTTTATTGGTTTCATTTTGGACTAGAATATTTTCATCTCATTTTTCTTGCTTTAAAACTAAGTAATAATAGTCTTATGTTCCCTGAATTTCTGAGATGAAGCCTTGTCAATTATTATTCATTTTTGATTAGTATATCTTTTATTTTATACATCTAGATTTTCCACAAGTTAGGAATACTCTTAGGTTGCCTGAATTTCTTAGATGAAGCATTGTCACTTATTATTCATTCTTGATTAGTATGTCTTTCATTTTATTTCTCTTGCTTTTAAATGGGTTAGGAATATTCTAAAGTTGCTGAATTTCTTAGATGAAGCATTGTCAATTATTATGCATTTTTGATTAGTATGTCTTTCATTATATTTCTTTTGCTTTTAAACGAGTTAGGAATAGTCTTATGTTGCCTGAATTTCTTAGATGAAGCATTGTCAATTATTATTCATTTTTGATTTGTATGTCTTTTAATTTGTACATCTTGATTTTACACGAGTTAGAAAAATTCTTAGGTTGCCTGAATTTCTTAGATGAAGCATTGCAAATTATTATTAATTTTTGATTAGTATTTCTTTTATTTTATACCTCTTGATTTTGCACTAGTTAGGAATAGTCTTAGGCTGCCTGAATTTCTTCGATGAATCATTGTCAATTATTATTCATTCTTGATTAGTATTTCTTTTATTTTATTTCTCTTGATTTTACACTAGTTAAGAACAGTCTGATGTTGCCTGAATTTCTTAGATGAACCATTGTCAATTATTCTTCATTCTTGATTAGTTTTTTTTTATTTTATAACTCTTGATTTTACACTAGTTAAGAAGAGTCTGATGTTGCCTGAATTTCTTAGATGAAGCATTGTCAATTATTTTCCATTCTTGATTAGTATTTCCTTTATTTTGTACCTCTTGATTTTACAAGACATAGGTTGCCTGAATTTCTTAGATGAAGGATTACTTTTCATTTTTGATTAGTATTTTTTTCTTTTGAACTTCATGTTTTTACACTCGTTAGAAATAGTCTTAGGCTGCCTGAATTTCTTCGATGAATCATTGTCAATTCTTATTCATTTTTTATTAGTATTTCTTTTATTTTATTTCTCTTGATTTTACACTAGTTAGGAATAGTCTTAGGTTGCCTGAATTTCTTAGATGAAGCATTGTCAATTATTATTCATTTTTTATTCTTATTTCTTTTCATTTGTACATCTTGATTTTACACGAGTTAGAAAAAATCTTAGGCTGCCAGAATTTCTTCGATTAATCATTGTCAATTATTATTTATTCTTGATAAGTATTTCTTTTATTTTATTTCTCTTGATTTTACACTAGTTAGGAATAGTCTTATGTTCCCTGAATTTCTTAGATGAACCATTGTCAATCATGATTCATTTTTGAATCGTATTTCTTTTATTTTATACCTCTTGAATTTTTAAACTAGTTAGGAATAGTCTTATGTTGCCTGAATTTCTTAGATGAAGCATTTTCAATTCTTATTCATTTTTGATTCGTATTCATATTATTTTATACCTCTTGATTTTACACTAGTTAAGAATAGTCTGAGTTTGCTTGAATTTCTTAGATGAATAATTGTCAATTATTATTCATTTTTGATAAGTATTTCTTTTATTTTATACCTCTTGTTTTTACACTACTTAGGTATAGTCTTAGGTTGCCTGAATTTCTTAGCTGAAGCATTGTTAATTATTATTCATTTTTTAATTGTATTCATATAATTTTTTACCCCTTGATTTTGCACTAGTTATGAATAGTCTTAGGTTGCCTGAATTTCTTAGATATACCTTTGTCAATCATTATTCATTTTTGAATAGTATTTCTTTTATTTTATTTTGCTTGATTTTACACTACTTAGGAATAGTCTTAATTTGCCTGAATTTCTTCGATGAGGCATTGTCAGTTATTATTCATTCTTGATTAGTATTTCTTTTATTTTATTTCTCTTGATTTTTTACCAGTTAGGAATAGTCTTAGGTTGCCTGAATTTCTTAGATGAAGCATTGTCAATTATTATTCATTCTTGAATAGTATTTCTTCCAGTTTATTTTTTTAAGCCTGTTAGTATTAATCTTAATTGTCTGAATTTTCTAACTGATGCCTTGTTTTTTTTTATCTTTTTTCTTATTTCTTGCAGCCAAAATGTTTATTATGACACCCCAAACTATGGAGACTTGCATAATCTGCACTTGATGTTGCATTTATGACAAGGCAATTATTAAATTTGGCTAACGACTGATTCTCTGCGAATTTCCATATATATTTCATAATGGTTTCCTGCTTTAGGAACGATAATCCTTATACCACATTGTACTCGGCTTTGTTTCAAAAACAGAGCAAAAAAGAAAGCATTTCCCTTCATGTATCTGGTTTTATTTATAAGTTTTGCCTCGTAAGTTTTTTGTTCCAACTGATCACAGTTTTTTTGTGAACAACTAAAATCTATTAATATTTATGATTTATTAAAATTTGGGTAAATCTCGAACCAGAATTCTCGTCAAAAGCTGGTAATTTTTTTCTGTGTAGGTCATCACTTCTGTCGAATATTTGCTTATGTGTACATTCATTCTAGGACCAAAGGGTTACTTCTCGACCTTAGTGTAATGATCAAGGTGTAGCTTCTGCCTTCAGCTGAATATATTATTTAAATATACCCGGTTTCAGGAGGGAAGTTTTGATTCTGAGTTGTGTTAAATGTCTGTGGGTTATTTAATGCCAAAACATTGTATTTTCATGTATTGTTTTAAATGTTTGGTTAGCGTGAGGTTAATTTAATGAGATTTTGATAAAAAAAAATTTATTTTAGAAAACTGAAGATGTTTTCTAGTTTTGTATTCAAAAATGTATTGCTGAAAATAACTTTTCCCCTTCAAAATGTATTGTTAGTAATATTTTTCCTTCACAAATATATAGTTTTCTATAAAAGTTCATTTTTATGTATATATTTCTGTAAAAGTCTATTTTTATACTTTCATAATGTTTCGACCCCAGTTTTGGGGCTAACTATTTTCCCATAGTTGGGACCTTAACAGGTACTACCACTCCTGGTCAGGGCGTACCTGGGAACAACAGCAATAAAAAGATAGTTTTATGCTTCTCACAACCTTTCAAACTGAGGCCTTTGCTGACGGATGCACCCTACTGTCATACCTAGGACCCTTCAGGAGAGAATTACCGACAGTTGCATTTTAGAAGAGTGGTCTCTAATAATATCCATGTCAACGTGATGCAAAGAAGAAAAGGTCGATTTTTTAAGTTGGCTATACGCATGAATAAGCACACGGGACAAGAACTAAAATTCCGCGACCAATGAGGTGCTGTCAACTGGTTGGAATCCTCGGGACCTAACGTCTTCTCCCATCCTAATTAGGAATAGAAGAAATACTACACTTTGATTGCATTTACGTGTCACCTTACACAGGCAGGATTTGACACAAGTTCGGATATTTTATAACCCGTGTGCTTATTACTGCGTATGGCCAATTAAAAAAAAAAACGACTGTAACACTTCTGCCCGGGCTGGCTAATTGTGACGCTTGTTCTCGTCGATGGTCGTGACGGCATCAATTGTGACACTGCCACCCGGTTGGCCGGTTGGTTCGGTTGCTCACTGATTCGGGAACGGATCCCGCTGCGATGATGTCGAAACGGTACCAATTATGTCGACACTTTCAGGCCGCTCTTGCAGGTCGTGATTATCTCCTCAGAAAAGCTGGTTTTCAAGACATCTTTTGCAACAACGGACCACTGCCCCGTTGTGATTTCATCTCAGGAAGTGGCGTTGTGCAAATCCAGTAGCCGTCTTTCCACCAGAACCAGACCGGACTCTTGTGTACACTTGTGGTTAAAAATAAGCACGGCACGAAAAAAAAGATTAAATAAATGAATAAGTTCGAACACGCCTGGAGGGTTACAAAGAATGTCTTTATAAAAAAAAAAAAGCAATCATTAGTCACAGGAGCAGATAATACAGTTGTCGGAAAGCAAGCCTACAACGGAGAGCGAGAAAAGTTCGTTTAAAAATCTCAGAGCTTCCAATTTTCAAAATAAAAATGTTTTTTCTAAGTTTCGTTAAAATAACAGAGCTCTTCAAATTTTCATTAAAGTATTTTCCTGTATTTATTAAATTTTCATTAAAGTCTTTTCCCATATTCTCTATAATCAGGGCTCTCAATTCTCTATGCAACTTCCAAAACAACAAAGTCCTTTCGGGTTCTTATCGGAGTTTAACAGAGTTTACCGAAGTAGAGAGAACGAGGAATCAGAAATTTCAATTCTCCAATAATTACAAAAAAAAACAACAAAAAAAAAAACAATGACGTTCTTTCTGGATTTCTATCGAAGGCGCATTATTCAACATTAATTCTTTAAGTTAATCATTCGACACTAACTTTTTAGTCATAAGTTCCGTGGTAAGCGACCAGCCGTGGGTCATGGCTTCCCCAGTTTGGAACCCATTTCCACAGTCGTTACATTTCGACCAACAAAAATTACCGATCTTTCTCGCCGAGTCCGGATTTTTATAACAATCCCAAATCCTCTCGGGGGATTTGGCCGACACAGATCTTTTGACCAATGAGATTGTTTTCTACCACACGATTTGCGGGGAGCCATGGCTCGATGAATGAAATATCAACATCTCACATGACGTAATATCTTTTTGTCTTCTTTCTTTCGGTTACATCATCTTTAGATTTTTCAATTTCCAGGAACAACTGTTGAGGATTTAACTCTACCTGACTTCATCAAGTAAATCTTGATATTTTGTTATGTCTGCGACCATTTTGTCAAATTTCCATCTGGCCCAAAATAATCCGTATCGTATATGAAAAAGAAAGAAAACTATATTTCTTTCTCTCTCTTTCAAATTGTCAGGTAACTTATCTTACAAGTACATGATAGTATGAAAATAGTTTTTTTTTACCTAAGCTCACATCGCGAATTACAATAAAGCCCAACTAATAATACCACTAATATTAATTTCTCTCTGTCTGTCTGTCTGTCTGTCTGTCTGTCTGTCTCTCTCTCTCTTTCTCTCTCTCTCTCCACACGACCTTTTCTCACATTCTGCCAAAGTGGAAATGTCAATTGAATAATCCCTCCTTGTTTGAAGAGATCAAAATAAATAAATTCCGGATGCTTTATTCTGGCGATTCTAAACATGCAACAGAACATCTCTTTTTGAATTAAAGAAGGAGTGTGAGTTTGAATTTTGTTTAACGGCATATCAACACCTCTGTGGGTTATTTTTTTTTATGCTCGGTTATAGTGTAAAGCATGATTTCGTCAGATTTTAATAAAATATTTTGTTTTTATTCCTTTTTTATTTTAGAAACCTGAAAATATCTTCTAGTTTTGTATTCAAAAATGTTTTGCCGAGAATAATTTTTTCCTTGAAAAATGTGTTACGGTAATATTTCTTTCTTCAAAAATGTATAGTTTTCTACAAAAGTCTATTTTTATGTATATATTTCGATAAAAGTATATTTTTATATTTTCATAGTGTTTTGATTTCAGTTTGGGGGGTTACTTATTTGCCCATACCTGGGTCCCTAACAGGTGCTACCACTCCGGTTCAGGGGGGACCTGAAAACAACAGCAATTAAGAGGTGGTTCAATGCTCCTCAGAACCTCCCAATCAGAGACTTTGCTGCCGGATGCAGTCTACTCTCATGCCCAGAACTACCAAAGAAGGAGAATCTGTGGAATATTAACGCCAACATTACATTGATTATGGTGACTAGGCACTTTCTCGGCCTTGGTCCTATAACGCAGGTTGATTTTTACTTTTCTTTAAAATATCATCATATTCTCGGTGTCAAAGCTGCGGTGGGGTGTGGTAAGTAGTACCAAAAAAGCACTTTTGGAGCATTTAGATGAAAAGTGAGTCTCACAAATCATGCATAAAAATACCTCATTTCCACAGGTTTTTGTCTACAATTTAACTTCAAAATTTTACATTTTTGAAAGTTCAAATAAAGTTGATATCTTTTGTAGTTATTAGATATTGAATGAAAAATATATTCCGAGAAGAGTTCTTATTATGAACCATCACTTCTTTTACTGTATTCAATAAGTAAACACCACTATAAGCAATTGTTGAATATTAAAAAAAACAACTCAATGAATAAGCTCTGTTAGATTCTTATTAATAAAACAAAAAAAAGTAAATATATATATATATATATATATATATATATATATATATATATATATATAACATTATAATACTGATGGGAAAAATTTTTAAGACAAAATGTGTTAAATTTTCATTACTTATAGAAAAATCGAACTAAATTTACTTAACTGTATAACGTCTTACATTATAATATAGCTGAATTGATCAACATAATTTCTCTTCGAAGCAAATGAAGGTCGTATTTGATAAAAGTAGATAAAAAATATATATATATCTATAACACTATAATACTGATGGGAAGAATTTTTAAGACAAAATGTTTTAAATTTTCATTGCTTATATAAAAATCGAACTAAATTTACTTAACTGTATAACGTCTTACATTATAATATAGCTGAATTGATCAACATAATTTCTCTTTGGAGCAAATGAAGGTCTTATATAACGACACGGTGATTTAGTAATAATATGCTAGTGGCTTGCATTTGGTCGATGTAAAATTTTTATAGCTTTACGAATTTGCACGAGATACTTGACTAGCAACTGGGTCCCGCCCTCTTACAGTGAAACCGATAAGATGTAATCGACATTTCTACTCCAACAGCTTCTTTTCTCGCACTTCCCGCCTGTGGAATTCCCTTCCACATGATTGCTTCCCCGACAGCTACAATCTCCAGGAGTTTAAATGCAAGGTCAACAGACACCTCCTAACAAACTAACTCGCATTCATTCTCTCAAACACTCTTCCCATCTCCCATCGGTATCCGGACCCGTCTATCACTCTCCTTCTGATATTTCCTATATCTAACCTCTCTTTCTCTTTACCTTCCCCTATGTAACCCCCTGCGCAATAGTGGCAGTGGAATGCCTTGCTTGGGGTGAAATGATTTTTAAAAAAATTATAAATTTTATAAGGTTGTGTTATAAAAATTACAATAATTCAAATAAAGTTGATATCTTTTGTATTATACATTGAAGGAAAAATATATTCAAAAGAGGATTTTAATTATGAATCACCACAAGTTTTACTGTAGTTGATAAGTCAAAACTATAAGCATTTGTAAAAGATTACAAAAAAGCTACCTAATGAGTTACATTTGTTAGATCCTAATTAATAATATCAAAGAATAGATAAAAATGTATGTAACAGATTAATACTGTGTGGTGATACCGACCGAGCAAAAGCGATGGGCACTCACAACCAAAAAGCAAATGACCAAACTCGTCGGTGCGCATCCGGATTCGCGCAGATGTTCCGCTTGAAAACTAAATATTACTTAAATATTAAATCTCCATTTCGCTAGCCTACTCGAATTTTCTTTATCGGCCAATAGGAAACCCAGAATCAAATACGGATATGAATTCCCAAATGATCTGCTGCGATCCAAAAAGTCGAAATAAATAGCCGATACAGAAAGCATCGTCAGACAGACAAACAGACCCACACGGACTGACTCTAGAGAGAGGAGTGTAATCAGTATCCCCTTGACCTACGTCAAGCGGCTTACTATGCTAGCCGCCCTTCCCTCTCATCTTATCTTTCGCGGTCTCAAAACTACTTACTGATCTCAGGAGTGAATACATCTAGACATTCGTTACTTACAAGGCTCCCACATTCCTGAGTATTAATTCTCTTTTCAGCATTTTATCGCCATGAACATTTTAACGTTCGTTGGACCCATATGTAAAGGATTACTTTAATTGTAAAAACCTTAATTGATATGTGTATATATAAAATGTTATTTTTCAACTCAATTTGCTATTCTTGATTTGTAATCATTTTATGACTTATAGTGAGCTATCTACAACGAGGCCAAATTCCGTTAATCTGCAACAACATACAACTACCCTTCACTAGAACGGACTTCCCACTATAAACTGGAAAAGAATGGATAACCCACTATAACTGATCGGTAAAAATGTTAAGAGAAACTTTTTTTTAATTTGACTTCGTTACTAAAAAATTGCACTAGAATTACTGAACTGTATAATATTTTCAGTAAGTAAAGCTTCATATTTTGTTCATGCATGGACGATCATGTCGCGTTTGACCCATGACAGATTGGAAAGAAGATTTTCCCGCAGGAATTCCATACCAGTCTAAATCTATAAAACCCATTCTGTCCTGCTATTCAATCGTTTTACCTACGAATTGGAGTAGATAGACTAAACTATCGCCCGGTTCACACTCCACCCACATCTATTGAACAGGTGAAGAGGCTCATCCCTTGTTTACTGTTTAGGATGCGGTTTCCGGTTTTCCCTTTTCAAGTCTTTTCATTTTTATTTTTATTTTTTTTCCAATTGGAGTAGATAGACTAAACTATCGCCCGGTTCACACTCCACCCACATCTATTGAACAGGTGAAGATGCTCATCCGTTGTTTCCTGTTTAGGATGTGGTTTCCGGCTTTCTTTTTACCCTTACGTAGCCCCCTGCGCATCAGTGGCGTTATCGCCTTGCTTGGGGTGATATGATTAAAAAAAACAAAACCATATATGGGTTATGGGCCATAGGCAATACATGTTTTGGCGATTATTACCACTCCAAGGCTATAGAACCCAATCTGTCTTGCTAGTCAATTCTTTTATTCATATCAATCAGTTAAGCGCAATACGTGATACACGTTTTGGAGATCATGTCTCTTTCGATCTATAACTGACTGGACAGAAGATTTTCCTGCACCATTTGTTACTAATCCAAGGTTTTCAGACACCCAGTCTGTCCTGCTATTTAACCCATAGCTGAAGAGAGGAGATACCTTTTCTAGTCGTATTTGCACTGGAATTTTAATTCGGCTCCCCGACTTCTTGTCTTGAGCCGATATCCACTACATCGCAACGCACATGGGGATATGCATTCTTTAAAAGCGGTTATTGATTGATACTGAGCTATGACGCATTCTCTAGCCGAGTAATCGAACGCACCCATGATAAAACTGTGGCTTCTCCTTATCGATTTTTTTTCTGCGGAAAAAGAGTCCTTGAAGTTATCGTCTAAGCAATGACTTGCAAGGATCGACATGATGTTGACGATTATCTGGAGACAGGTCGGACCAATTTTCTAACCACAGAAACCTTTCCATTTCTTTTTCTTGTTCGCGTAAGACTATCTTAGAGCTATCATTAAAGTTCCTTAGCCTTAGTATCAGTATTTAAAACTCATAGAATACAATATTTCTTAAGTTTTCTCTATTTAGAGCAAGAAAATTCCAAACTACAGAATGCTCAATAAAAAGAGTAAATTCAAAAGACTTATTTATATATATTTAGATATTTTATATGTTAAAAATTAAACTAAGCATAACTGACTTTTACTAAATGTAAAAAAATGTTCGTAGAATTGGACGCCATTATGGGGCCATTTTCTTTTGGGTCCAAATCTGTCTTGCTTGGGGTGAAATGATTAAAAAAAGTATAAATTTTATTAGGCTGTGCTATAAAAATTACAATAATTCAAATAAAGTTGATATCTGTTGTATCATACATTCAAGGAAAAATATATTCAAAAGAGGATTTTAATTATGAATTACCACAAGTTTTACTGTACTTGATAAGTAAAAACTATAAGCAATTGTAAACGATTACAAAAAAGCTACCCAATGAGTTACATTTGTTAGATTCTAATTAATAGTCAAGGACTAGATAAAAATGTATGTAACACATCAATACAGATCGGTAAAAATGTTATGACAAACTTTGTTTAAATTTGACTTCGTTACTAAAAAATTGCACTAGAATTACTGAACTGTATAACATATTCAGTAAGTAAAGCCTCGTATTTTATTCATGCATGGCCGATCATGTCGCGTTTGACCCATGACAGATTGGGAAGAAGATTTTCCCGCAGGAATTCCATACCAGTCTAAATCTATAAAACCCAGTCTATCCTGCTATTCAATCTTTTTATCCACATCCCTTTTCAAAAAGAAAAATATCAAGTTAATATCAAATATTAAAAATTGCCGCAAAAAGATCTCCAGTTTATTTATGGAAAGAACTTTTATGACATATCTTCAATAAATTCTGCGACTGGGCAGAAGATTTTCTATCCTGGTCTTTAAACTATAGCTGAAGGGAGAAGAGACGGATTGTATTAATAAGTATTAATTAGTGGGGGATAAGTTTCCTATTGTTATGAAGTAATAAACTGATCCTCCACTTTATGACCAGTAGAAGACTTAATCATGTTTCCAACTATTATCTTCAGTCAGTCAGTTAAGTGCCATACTTGATACACGCTTTGGGCGATCATGTCTCGAAAGAGACATGACTGACTGGGCAGAAGATTTTCTATCCTGCTCTTTAAACTATAGCTGAAGGGAGAAGAGACGGATTGTATTAATAAGTAGTAATAAATGGGGGATCAGTTTATTACTTAATAACAATAGAAAACTGATCCCCCACTTTTTTGCCAAATAGAAGCTTTACTTATGTTTCCAACTATTATCTTCATTCAGTCAGTTAAGTGCCATTCGTGATACACGCTTTGGGCGATCATGTCTTGAAAGAGACATGACTGACTGGGCAGAAGATTTTCTATCCTGCTCTTTAAACTATAGCTGAAGGGAGAAGAGACGGATTGTATTAATAAGTAGTAATAAATGGGGGATCAGTTTATTACACAATAACAATAGAAAACTGATCCCCCACTTTTTGCCCAGTAGAAGCTTTACTTATGTTTCCAACTACTATCTTCATTCAGTCAGTTAAGTGCCATTCGTGATACAGGCTTTGGGCGATCATGTCTTGAAAGAGACATGACTGACTGAGCAGAAGATTAAACTATAGCTGAAGGGTGAAGAGACGGACTGTATTAATAAGTAGTAATTAGTGGGGATCAGTTTATTACTTAATAACAATAGAAAACTGATCCCCCACATTTTGCCCAGTAGAAGCTTTACTAATCTTTCCAACTATTATCTTCATTCAGTCAGTTAATTGCCAAACGTGATACACGCTTTGGCCGATCATGTATATAGGAACGAGGGTCCATTATTTGAGGAGTAGGTGTGTTTCACCATAACTATAGGGTAACCAGTAAAAACGTGGTAAATTGAGAAAAAAATATTTATTTAGCTATGAGAATTCTTACGCGGACAGAACTATCACCGTAGATGTTCGAAAGGAGGCAATAGGTTTATCTCCAGTTTATTTATGGAAAGAACTTTTATGAAATATCTTCAATAAATTTGCATTTTAGATACATTGCATTTATTATAAAATTTTCAGGTTGAATTGTTCGCCTATATTGCATATGATCCCTTCCTGGAGTGTACATAAGTAGGTTGCAATCAAATTTGTATTTTATAATGAATACTACATTAAGAAAACTGAGATGTAGTTGATTGGTTGCCCCCTGTATGATAAATTCTGTGAGGGGGAAATGAGACCCTTTCATTGGCCCTGGTTACAAGCCTGCACCCTAGAATGGTGAAATCCATTTTGGGCATTAAGGTCAGGTCATGTTTAATTTCTTTCCACTCCCCAAATTTTGCAAGTAATTTCAGTCAGTCAGTCATTTAAGTGCCATATGTGATACACGCTTGGGCGATCATGTCTAGAAGATTATCCCGCATTTCTTTTTCTTATTCACATCGGACTATCGTATAGGTATCATTAAAGTTCCTTAGCCTTAGTATCAGTATTTAAAACTCATAGAATACAATATTTCTCATGTTTGTTCTATTTGGAACAAGAAGATTCCAAACTACAGAATGCTCAATAAAAAGAGTAAATTCAAAAGACTTATTTAGCTAACCTGATTCCCGCACGATTTGAACAATGACCGCAGATGTTCGAAATGTTTAACGCAAAATTGTAAAAAGAAGTAAATAGATTTATTGAAGACCATGAATATTCAAGGATATCTTCAAGGTTATTCAAGGTCAATAATTTCTGAAAGACAGTCAGTCAGTCAGTTAGGTGCCATACGTGATACACGCTTTGAGCGATCATGTCTTGAAAGAGACATGACTGACTGGGCACAAGATTTTCTATCCTGCTCTTTAAACTATAACTAAAGGGAGAAGATACGGATTGTATTAATAAGTAGCAATTAGTTGGGGATCAGTTTACTATTTAAGAACGATAGAAAACTGACCCCATACTTTTAGGCCCAGGAGAAGCTTTACACAGGAAGATCTCAATAGAAACGAAGAAAAGAGTGCTAGACTGCTACGTGATGTCAGTTCTTCAATACGGCTGTGAATGGTGGACAATATCATCGAAAATGAGGAAAAAACTGGAAGCGGTCGAAATGTGGTTCTACAGAAGGATGCTACGGATATCGTGGACTGAGCATGCAAGCAACGACGAAGTGTTAGAAAGAATGGCAACAAAAAGGAAATTGATGCTGAGCATCAGGAAGAGACAACTGAAGTTCCTGGGACATGCAATGAGGAAGGAGAGCCTGGAGAACCTGATACTGACTGGTCAGATAGAAGGAAGGAGAGACAGAGGAAGGCAGCGGATAACATATCTGCAGAGTCTGATCAGGTGGATGACGGAACGGGGGTTGCCAGGAGCAACAGGAGCAAACATACTAAGAGCCACAAGGAATAGGGAGACGTGGAGATCCATGATCGCCTACGTCCTGAAGGGACAGGGCACATAGAAGAAGAAGAAGAAGCTTTACTTATGTTTCAAACTATTATCTTTATTCAGTCAGGTAAATGCCAAACGTGATAAACGCATTGGGCGATCATGTCTCGAAAGAGACATGACTGTCTGGGAAGATTTTCTATCCTGCTCTTTAAACTATAACTGAAATGAAGAAAAGACGGATTGTATTAATAAGTAGTAATTAGTGGGGGATCAGTTTATTACTTAATAACAATAGAAAAACGATCCCCCACTTTTTTGCCAAATAGAAGCTTTACTTCCCAACTTATTGGAAGCTTTACTTTCCAACTATTATCTTCAGTCAGTCAGTTAAGTGCCATACGTGATACACGCATTAGGCGATAATGTCCCAAAAGAGACATGACTGTCTGGGCAGATTTTCTATTCAGCTCTTTAAACTATAACCGAAATGAAGAAAAGACGGATTGTATTAATAAGTAGTAATTAGTGGGTATCAGTTTATTACATAATAACAATAGAAAAATGATCTCCCACTTTTTGCCCAGTAGAAGTTTTATTTATGTTTCCAACTATTATCTCCATTCAGCCAGTTAAGTGCCATACGCGATACACGCGTGGGCGATCATGTCTCGAAAAAGACATGACTGACTGGGCAGAAGATTTTCTATACTGTCCTTTAAGCTATAGCTGAAGGGGGAAGAGATGGATTGTATTAATAAGTAATAATTAGTGGGGATCAGTTTATTACTTAATAACAATAGAAAACTGATCCCCCACATTTTGCCCAGTAGAAGCTTTACTAATTTTTCCAACTATTATCTTCTTTCAGTAAGTTAAGTGCCAAACGTGATACAGGCTTTGGCCGATCATGTATATAGGAACGAGGGTCCATTATTTGAGGAGTAGGTGTGTTTCACCATAACTACAGGGTAACCAGTAAAAACGTGGTAAATTGAGAAAAAAATATTTATTTAGCTATGAGAATTCCTGCGCGGACAGAACAATCACCGTAGATGTTCGAAAGGAGGCAATAGGTTTATTGAAGGTCATGTTTACTCAAAAACTAGTAGTATAGTCCGGTGTTGCTCGGGTGTAGCGAAAGCTTTAAAACTAATCCTTGGTCCTGGAGCTCAGACTCTTTAGACGTTGGCACGAAAGACCAAAAATACGTAGCCCATGACCTGACTGGAAGCCTAAAGAATATTCGTGTGAAGTTTGGTGAGAATCGGATAAAAATTGTGGATTTGTATGAGGAAATACAGACAGATAAACACACACACACACAAACATCTTATCTTATATATATATATATATATATATATATATATATATATATATATATATATTATCGATTTTCTGCACTATTGTAAGAATTGCAACCTTGAAACTTCTGAATATCGTTTCTTATGTCTTTCTCGATGAGTGTATCAAATTTGATTAAAATCGGACCACTCCTTCTATAACCCGATTTGAAAAGCAATAAATATGTTATCACTGTTTTATATTTTAGGAATTATTGATCTTGAATTTGCTTGGATAAATCTATCTATCTATCTATCTATCTATCTATCTATCTATCTAGGCTCCAGGAACAAGGATTAGGTTTAAAGCTTTCATTCATTACACCCGAGCAACGCGGGGCTATACTGCTAGTATATATATATATATATACAGACAAACTTTGTCTGTGTTTGTGTGTATGTAAGTCCGTTACCTATAGACTCCGAAAATGGCTAAACCGATTTTCTTGAAAATTTACACAGTTGTACTATAAACGTCTGCGAGTGTTCTTAGCTAGGATTTGTGTCGAGGTACCCCCGATAAATACCCAAGATCGATAATCTAAAAAATCGTGTTATGGAAGGAGTGGTTCGATTTTAATCAATTTTGAGACGCTCATAGACAAAGACATAAGAAACGATATTCAGAAGTTTCAAGGTTGCAGTTCTTACAATAATGCAGAAAACTGAGTGTTCTTAGCTAGGATTTGTGTCGAGGTACCTCCGATAAAAATCGAAAATCGATAATGGAAAAAATCGGGTTATAGAAAGAGTGGACCGATTTTAATCAAATTTGATACACTCATAGACAAAGACATAAGAAACGATATTCAGAAGTTTCAAGGTTGCAGTTCTTACAATAGTGCAGAAAATCGATAATATATATATATATATATATATATATATATATATATATATATATACATAAAAGGCAAGATGTTTGTGTGTGTGTCTGTTTATCTGCCTGTATGTCTGTATGTTTTCAGTCCTTATATTTTGGTTTTTGCTTCGGGTTTGGCTCTAAGTAGGTATAATTGTAGTTTTTAGTCTCAGCCATGATATCATTTACTCAGAGGATTTATTCAGTTTACGACGAAAAATACTTATTTGATATCGATACCAGGAAATCAAAATTTGACTTAATCAGTCTACAGTTTCGCTTTAAGCTTTTTAGTCTTTCGTGCCAACGTCCAAAGATTCTGAGCTCCAGGACCATGGATTAGTTTTAAAGCTTTCATTATACCCGAGCAACGCCGGGCTATACTGCTAGTCTTATAATATTTTCAAATTCATTATCAATGCTAATGGCGTTGAAAAACAAAAATCTAAATAACCCTCTGATCATCAATCTCCTGCAAACCTCATCAACGAAAACAATTTTATTGCTGGTTCCCCAGCCACATTGGTCTCAGAGGAAACGAAATGGTAAACACAGCTGCTAAACGTTCCTTGATTTATTTACGCATGCCTATCAAGTAAATCTCGCGCTGCTTACCATCTATCAGTCCTGTGGATATTAAATTCTCCAGGTCCTCCTTCCTCATTACATGTCCCAGAAATCTAATGTCTCTTGTTTATGTTAAGTATGAGTTTCATTTTATTTTCCATCCTCTCCAACAACTCGTCGTTAGTCACGTGCTCACAATCCGTCTGTAAAACCAAATTTCCGTTGCCTCAAGTCTCTCCTTCATCCTGGAAGAGATCGTCCAACATTCACTGCCATATAGAAGAACACACTTCATATCGCAATGCAGCACGCTCTTTTTTTGTTTTTTTCATTTAGGGCTGATTATGGTCATCAGCAAAATAACAACCCAAAATGCCAAATACAGGTGGGGGATATAACCGTTCTGAGGACCCGAGTAATTATGCCAGGATTTGTCATCTGAGGCCGCAATTTGAACAACATAAGGTACGCAAATGATACTGTGCTGATTGCAGACAAGGAAAGGAAACTACAAGACTTCCTTCAGAAGTTAGATGAAGAGAGTGACAAAAAGGAGTATAAATAAACTACAAGAAAACTGAATGCATGGTTCTCAGCAAAAAGAGCAACCCAAAATGCCAAATACAGGTGGGAGATACCAGAATCAAGCAAGTACAAAAAGTACAATCTCTCCTTCATCCTGGAAGAGATCGTCCAACATTCACTGCCATATAGAAGAACACACATCACATTGCAATGCAGCACGCGCTTTTTTTGTTTCCGATGAGAGTTTTCCCTTTTCAGTTATGGTCGCTGCTAGGACTTCAAATAAACTGCAAGAAAACCGAATGCATCAGCAAAAAGTGTAGACCAAAATGCCAATTACAGGTGAGGGACTCTAAAATCAAGCAGGTCCAGAAATTTAAATACCTAGGAAGTGTTCTAACAGAAGACGGAAAGTGCGAAACTGAAATCCGAAGGCGAATCGGCATGGCGAAAGAGGCATTCCAGAAGTTGAGTAAAGTATTAAGAAACGGGACAATTTCGCTAGAAACAAAGAAGAGAGTACTGGGTTGCTATGTGTTGTCAGTTCTTCAATATGGCATTGAATGCTGGACAATATCATCAAAGATGAAGGAAAGACTTGAAGCAACTGAAATGTGGTTCTACAGAACAATACTGGATATAAGGTGGGGGATCAATTCCATATTACAATCAATATATAAACTGACCCCTGACTTTGTGGTCACAGCAGTTTCTATACATTTATATTCCTGAGATCCAAAAGCACAAGGAGGTATTCCAGAAGTTGAGTAAAGTATTAAGAAACAGGACAATTTCACTAGAAACAAAGAAGAGATGACTGGATTGCTATGTGATGTCAGTTCTTCAATATGGCAGGGAATGTTGGACAACATCTCCGAAGATAAAGGAAAAATCTGAAGTAGCTGAAATGTGGTTCTACAGAAGGATGCTGTGGATATCATGGACCGAACATGTGAGCAATGACGAGGTTTTGGAAAGGATGGAGACGAAAAAGAAATTAATACTGAGCATCAGGAAGAGACAATTAATGTTCCTCGGACATACAATGAGTAAGGAGCGCTTGGAGAATCTGTTACTAACAGGTCAGATAGTGGTAAAAAGAGACAGAGGAAAGCAGCGGATAACATATTTGAAGGACCTAATCAGGTGGATGACTGAACGTGAGTTGCATGGTGCAACAGGAGAAAGCGTGCTAAGAGCCACCAGGGACAGGGAGACATGGAAATCCATGATCGCCTACGTCCTGAAAGAACAAGGCACATAAAGAAGAATATATGTGCCAACTGTTTATAAGAAATTATAATGTGAATACAAAATGGGGGATCAATTCTATTTTACAATCAATATATAAACTGATCCCTCATTTTGTGGCCATAATAGTTTCTATACATTTATATTCTAGATTTATGGGCTTGAACTAGTGGATGACGGAACGAGGGTTGCATGGTGTAACAGGAGAAGGCGTGCTAAGAGCCACCAGGGACAGGGAGATGTGGAAAGCCATGATCGCCTACGTCCTGAAGGGACATGGCACATAAAAGAAGAAGTTATGGTCATCAGCGAAAAGAACAACCTAAAATGCCAAATACAGGCTAAGTGTGTAAAAGAGGCCAGAAATTTCGTTATTAGGTCGCGGGGTAGAACAACAAACCTACCTATTTTTACTATATTGTCCAGTACACACTAATATACACACAGATTAAACTGCTGCTGCTACGGTCTCCTCCTTCTCTCACACTCTTTACTCACCTTCAATTTGGCAAAGGTGAGAGTAGCGTTTAAAAAGATAGAGGGGAAGGAAAATCCCGTATAGAGAGTAAGTGTCGGAACGGACGGACGAGCCAAGTACAGTACACACTAATATACACACATAATATAGTCAAATGCAATGTAATATGTTATTTCCTGTTTTAAAGTTGATTTTATTGAGTGCTGGTTGTTTAGACTTGATGTACATGGCCTCCAATATCTGCAGGTTCTTCTTACTATGTGTGTATGAGTAAGGATCACCGTATTGATGACCAAAATCTGTCTGATATTACCTACATATTTATGTTTATCAGAGAAATGTGGTTTAATAGTACTCTGATCAGAAAGATGACATGTAAGTCTACGGGAGAGCGTGGTTGTAGTAAAACCAATATATGTACTAGGTTTTTTATTAGTATCAGAGATGCAATCTCTGAATGGGCATGTAAATTGGTACACTACATTGGTTTTTTTGTAGAGAATTTAGTTTAGTGCTTGTTGGGTTGTTATAAGTAGTAAATTTATGTACATCAAGGAATGGGATTTTGTTATTAATATTAAGTTCTAATGTAAATTTGAGGACGGAGTGACTGTCAAATTTGTTTTTAAGATATGTAATTTGATCGATATTCTTAGCTAAAACAAAGATGTCATCTATGTATATATTGGTGTGGTTGTTTGAGAAATGATAAGTCGGAGGGGATGATCTTTTTTATGGATTTTTACATTTCCATAAAGGTAGTCGGGCTGATAAATAAAAAAACCAAGTGAGAAGATTGGGAAAGAGAAAGCCGGAAACCACATCCTAAACAGGAAACAAGGGATGAGCGTCGTCACCTGTTCAATAGACGCGGGTGGAGTGTGAACCGGGCGATAGATAGATCTATCTACTCCAATTGAAAAAAACAAACAAAGAGAAGTTTGGTAAAGAGAAAGTCGGAAACCACATCCTAAACAGGGAACAAGGGATGCGCCTCTTCACCTGTTCAATAGACGCGGGTGGAGTGTGAACCGGGCGATAGATAGATCTATCTACTCCAATTGAAAAAAAAACAAATTGAGAAGATTGGAAAAGAGAAAACCGGAAACCACATCCTAAACAGGGAACAAGGGATGCGCCTCTTAACCTGTTCAATAGACGCGGGTGGAGTGTGAACCGGGCGATAGATAGATCTATCTACTCCAATTGAAAAAAAAAAAACAAAGTCAGAAGATTGGAAAAGAGAAAGCTGGAAAGCACATCCTAAACAGGGAACAAGGGATGCGCCTCTTAACCTGTTCAATAGACGTGGGAGGAGTGTGAACCGGGCGATAGATAGATCTATCTACTGCAACTGAAAAAAAAAAACAAAGTGAGAAGTTTGGTAAAGAGAAAGTCGGAAACCACATCCTAAACAGGGAACAAGGGTAGAGCCTCTTCACCTGTTCAATAGACGTGGGTGGAGTGTGAACCGGGCGATGAGGGTGAAATAGTAGGTAAGAATATTAGCAAAAACAGAAACACTAATCAGAAAGAAGAAGAAGAAAATTGAAGAGGAAGAAGATGAAAATTAAAGAAGAAGAAGAAATTGAACAGGTGAAGAGGCTCATCCCTTGTTTCCTGTTTAGGATGTGGTTTCCGGTTTTTCTCTTTTACAATCTTTTCACTCTTTTTTATTTTATTTTTTTTTCAATTGGAGTAGATGGACTAAACTATCGCCCGGTTCATACTCCACCCACACTTATTGAACAGGTGAAGAGGATCATCCCTTGTTTCCTTGTTAGGATGTGGTTTCCGGTTTTTCTTTTTTCCAATCTTTTCACTCTTTTTTATTTTATTTTATTTTTTTTCAATTGGAGTAGATAGACTAAACTATCGCCCGGTTCGGACTCCACCCACGTCTATTGATCAGGTGAAGAGGCTCATCCCTTGTTTCCTGTTTAGGAAGTCATTTCCGGTTTTTCTCTTTTTCCAATCTTTTCACTCTTACGTAGCCCCCTGCGCATCAGTGGCGTTTTCGCCTTGCTTGGGGTGATATGATTAAAAAAAAATTGTTACAGTTTCTCCTACCACAAACACACTCCCACTCCCACCCAGACACACACACACACACACACACACATATATATATATATAGTACTGTGCAAAATTATTAGGACAAGAACTATTTCATCTTTTATGAGGTATCAAAATAAAGTTTCAAATCCCCTCTGTCCTAACAGTTTTGCACATTACCGATCGTGTGCAAAAGTATTAGGACAGGGATCCTAAAAACCTCACTGAAATTCAAATACAAGCTGAAAAGTTAAACATTTGTAAGAATTATTTAACTAAAAGGAAAAGGAAGGAAGGCTTCGGAATTTGAATTGGCCCCCACAAAGCCCTGATTTCAATCCTACTGAACATCTATGGGATATTTTGGATAAAAAAATTGATAAATCTAATGTTACTTCGCAAGACACACTTTGGGAACAAATACAAGCTGCTTGACAGGAAATACCATTAGATACATTGAAGAAGCTTGTGATATCAATGCATGACAGAATGAAGGCTGTGACCAAAGCAAAAGGCTATTATACTAAATATTAAATTTATTTTCTAACAAGTATTTTTTCTTATTAAAGCATTTGTTGAGTTAATCAAATAAAATTACTTTAATTAAATTGTTTATTATCTATCAATATGTCTCATAAAAGATAAAATAGTTATTGTCCTAATACTGTTGCCCAGTACTGTATATATATATATATATATATGTGTGTGTGTGTGTGTGTGTGTGTGTGTGTGTGTGTGTTATTGAAACCATCTATCTGAGCTTGTTTAAAATTTTCCTTTCACAGGATATATCTAAACCCTTTTTTAAGATCAAAATATCAGATATCTTTTCTTTTGGTCTGTTACAAGTTTCGAATCTGGTGCTTCTAAATGCAGATTATAAAAAAAAAAAACATTTCCTTAAAAAATTAACTTTTCACATATTTTTCCCAAGGTTTGACTACCGTTTTGGCAGGCTCTAAATTATAATGGTTACATCTCCTGCAGAGGCATAAGGATCCCGAAAGAGCCCCCCCAGGAAGTAATCGTTTACAGACTTAAATATAAAAGACCATTTCTTGCCTAGCCCCTAACTAAGTAAATGCTTATAGACACGAATATAAACGACCAATTCTTATATATCCAAGATTCAAATAAATGCGTATCGACTCTAAAATAAAAAAAAAACAAAAATATACCTTTTCCCGCATCAAGTAAATTATAATGGGTTCAAATGTAATATTTATCTATTTATGAATCAAGTCATGGTTAAATAGACTGACGTATAAACGACACATATTTCTGAACAAAGAAATTTTTTCTTATATTCTGCGTAGACGACTGCTCTTTACAACAGCCTGCCTTTTCTTATAAATGTTTGTCACGTTTTTGTCATCCATCCTTAAGATAAAGATTGCTGATAGCTACAAATTGTATGAACTTGCGGAAAACTATGTTTTTCAAATGACAGTCGAACCACGGCATATAAAGATCACGTGACAAAAGGAAAATAAATGAAAACAGTGAAAGACTGTTTTCATAGAAAGAGAGAAAACACATATTTTCTTAAATCGTTTCACCCCATGCAAGGCGGTAATGCCACTGATGCGTAGAGGGCTACATAAGAGTAAATTATTAGATAGGAGGAGATTAAAGAGAAAGACCAACCAGTTACAGGGGGTGTCAGAGAAAGGAGCAAGAGAATACCGGTGTGATGACAGAAAGATAGAGAGAAAAGAAAAGATATACAGGGTGATTTAGAAATAACTAGAGTCAAGGGGTTAAGAGATGAGTACTGACATTGCATTTAAATTCCTGTAGGTTGTAACCGTCAAGAAAGCAAAAATATGGAAAGGGTTCCACAGGCGAAAAAATGCGAGAAAAGAAGCGGGTGGAGTAGAATTGTCATCTGCAATTGGTTGATCTAACTGTGAATGGGTTGGACACTGTGGCAGGAGCACCAGAGACTTGAGTTCGTCGGAGCAGAAGCCATGGTAATATTGATAGGATAGACAGAGGGAACCCACATCCCGTCAGTGGGAAAGCGGCTGGTTTCTCCTTTGGATCCTCTCGAGAACACTGAGATGGGTACCTGACCATATATGACAGCAGTATTCCATGCAGGGACGGATGGTTGATTTGTATATGTGCAAGAGGGATTCAGGCGGAAAAAAACTTACTGGCCCGACACAGTGACCCAACCTTCCTAGCAGTGGATTTGCCCATTGACTCAATGTAATGGTTCCACTTGAAGTCGGAAGATAAGATAAGGCCGAGGAGGCGCAGTGTGTTGCTCTCAGAGAGACTCGCTTGGTCCATGCTTATGGGAGGCAGGAGAGGTTGCCTGTGATGATTGACAGACAGCAACTTCATCTTAAAATTTACGAGCCACTTCCTTCCCTATTCCACATCTAAAAAGAAAGAAAACTAAAAAATAAACAAAAAATAAAGAAATAAGCAAAAAATAGAAGAAAAATCAAAGTAAAACAAGAAAAAAACATTTATAGAAAGAAAATGAATGAGAAAATAAATGAGAAAATAAATGAGAAAATGAATGAGAAAATGAATGAGAAAATAAATGAGAAAATGAATGAGAAAATGAATGAGAAAATAAATGAGAAAATGAATGAGAAAATAAATGAGAAAATGAATGAGAAAATAAATGAGAAAATAAATGAGAAAGTGAATGAGAAAATGAATGAATAAATGAAAAAGGGAAGCAACAAAAGAATAAAAAAGAAAAAAGAAAATTAAGAAAACAAAAACGAAAGTAAAAGAAAAACTAAAAAAATATAAAGAAAAAACAAAATATAAACCAAAATCCCCCCCCATAAGCATGGAGCAAGCAAATCTCTCTGAAAACAATATACTGCGCCTCATCGGCCTTACTCTCTCTTCCGATCTCAAGTGGAATCATTACATTGAGTCAATAGCTAAATCCCCAGATAGGGAGCTTGGTCACTGTGTCTGGCTAGGAAGTTTGTTTTCGGCTTGAATCCATCTTGCACATGTACAAATCAACCATTCGACTATGCATAGAATAAAGTACTGTTGTCATATCTGGTCAGGCACCCGTCTGTTCATCTCAGGGTTCAGTGGAGAATCTGTAACGTGATTGGTTTCGACTCCACTTACTTTCTCACCTGGGTGTGGCTTCCACCTTTCTCTTCTACAAATATTGTCATGGCCCCTGTTCTGAAGAACTTAGGTCACTGGTGCCCCCTCCTAAAGAATTTACTCGTGCAACCAGACTGTCAACAAGGTCCTACCCCTTTACAGTTAGATCCACCAAATGCAGCCGACAATTCTACTCCATCAGCTTCTTTTCTAGCACTTCCCGCCTATGGAACTCCCTTCCGTATACTTGCTTTGCTGACGGCTACAACCTCCAGGAATTTGAATGCAATGTCAATTCCCATCTCTTATCTACTTGGCTCCAGACCTTCCCACGTCCTTTCTACATAATAATGTTCTTTTCTCTCTATATATTTGGAACTGTCATCACACTTGTATTCTCATTCTTCTCGTGCCCTTTTCTTTGTAACTGGTTCCTCTTTATCTTCTCTGCCTAAAATTTCATTTGATTATCCCCTGCGCATCAGTGGCGGTACCGCCGTGCTTGGGGTGAAACGATTAAAAAAAACATAAAAAGGAAAAACTCTAGCATTGAATGGCAGAAAAAAGAAACAATGAAAGAAAAATGAATGAAAAGAATAAAAACGGAAGAAGGAAATAAAAAATAACAGAGGAAAAGCAGAAACGAAAGAAAGAAAGAAAAAAGAAAGAAAGAAAGAACAAAAATAATAAGACGAAAAAAGAATGGTGATTTTTTTGATTTTTTTATCGTCTACAAGAACATTTTTTTCCATCTAGCTGATGATAACCTACAGGAAAGTGACACACTGCGGCTTCTACATGTAGTAGAAAGAATATATTATATTGCAAAGTCGCAGGCTAGAAAAGTTTGCTCACTTAGTTTAGTAAGACCATTTTTCTCACCAGATTCTAGCTTACATACAGTACTGTTCAAAAGTATTAGGACAACAACTATTTTATCTTTTATCAGGCATCAAAATAATTGCGACAATTTACCAATCGCACCTAGTATATATACAGTACTGTTCAAAAGTATTAGGACAAGAACTATTTTATCTTTTATGAGGCATCAAAATAATTGCGACAATTTACCAATCGCACCTAGTATATATACAGTACAGTGCAAAAGTATTAGAACAAGAACTATTTTATCTTTCATGAGGCACATTGAAAGAAAATAAACAGTTTAATTAATGTATAGTTTATTTAATTTACTCAACAAAGGCTTTAAGAAAAAAATCCTTTTTTTTTTTTTTTTTTTTTTTTTTTAATGATTTCACCCCGAGCAAGGCGGAAACGCCACTAATGTGCAGGGGGTTACATAAATGTAAAAAGATTAATTAGAAAAGAGTGAGGAGTACAAACTAGTTAGAAAGGAACAATAGAAAGCAGGTGCTATGACAGATACATAGGTGGAGAGAAAGGGAAGGTTATACAGGGGAGGGGAGAGAGCTAGAGTCCAGTGGTTAGTAGATGAGTATTGACTTTGCATTCAAATTTCTGGAGGTTGTAGCCGTCAGGAAAGCAAGAATACGGGAGCGAGTTCCACAGGCGGGAAGTGCGAGAGAAGAAGCTGCAGGAGTAGAATTGTCGTCTGCATTTGGCTAACTTGACTGTGAATGGGTGGGACCCAGTTGCCAGTCTGGTTGCACGAGTAAACACCTGTTGAGAAGGCATCAGTGACTTAAGTTCGTCTGAGCAGAAGTCATGAAAGTATTTATAGAACAGACAAGGGAGGCCACATTTCATCGGTGGGGAAGTGGCTGCAGTCGAGCAGCCAGATCAGTACCTATCACATTACAGACTCTCCTTTGGAGCCTGTCAAGAACACTGAGGAGAACGGTAGGGGCGCCTGACCATAAATGGCAGCAGTACTCCATGCACGGACGGATGGTTGACTTGTATATATGCAGGATGGATTCAGGTGGAAAAAACATCCTGGATCGACATAGTGACCCAACCTTCTTAGCAGTAGATTTTGCTATGGATTCAACATAGTGGTTCCATTTGAGGTCTGAGGACAGGGTAAGTCCGAGGAGGCGTAGTGTATTACTCTCTGGGAGAATCGCTTGGTCCATGCTTATGGGAGGCAGGAGAGGTTGCCTGTAATGGTTGACAGACAACAGCTTGTTAGAAAATAAATTTAATATTTACTATAATAGCCTTTTGCTTTGATCAGAGCCTTCATTCTGTCAGGCATGGACATCACAAACTTCTTCAATGTATCTATTGATTGGTAAATTGTCGCAATTATTTTGATGCCTCATGAAAGATGAAATAGTTCTTGTCCTAATACTTTTGAACAGCACTGTATATATACTAGGTGCGATTGGCAAATTGTCGCAATTATTTTGATGCCTGATAAAAGATAAAATAGTTGTTGTCCTAATACTTTTGCACAGTACTGTATATATACTAGGTGCGATTGGTAAATTGTCGCAATTATTTTGATGCCTCATAAAAGATAAAATAGTTGTTGTCCTAATACTTTTGCACAGTACTGTATCTATCTGCCATTCTTGCTTTTAATATTGTTACCACATTTGGCGTGATCCACCTGTCATGTATTTAGAGATTCTTGATAAAATAAAAAGAATAATCTGTAATGTTATAGGTCTAGACATCTTGACTTCAGACATTTTCCCCCACCCTAAGTTAGCTTCCCCTGTTTCTTTTTTATTATTACTTTCATAGTGATTATTAATTATTCTATCTTTGAGAAGGGTACAGTAACGAAATGGGCACCCAAATAATAAGCTTCTTCTTCTTCTTTTATATGCCCTATCCCTTCAAGACGTAGGCGATCATGGTTCTTCACGTCTCCCTATCCCTTGTGGCTCTTAGTATGTTTGCTCCTGTTACACCTCGCAACACCCCTTCCGTCATCCACCTGATCAGGCCCTGTAAATATGTTATCCGCTGCCTTCCTCTGTCTCTTTTTCTTTCTGTCTGGCCTGTAAGCATCAGGTTCTCCATGCTCTCCTTCCTCATTGCATTTCCCAGGAACTTCAGTTGTCTCTTCCTGATGCTCAGTATTAATTTCCTTTTTGTTGCCATTCTTTCCAACACCTCATCGTTTTGCTTGCATGCTCAGTTCACGATATCCACAGCATCCTTCTGTAGAACTACATTTCCGCTGCTTCAAGTTTTGTCCTCATTTTCGATGATATTGTCCAGCATTCACTGCCGTATTGAAGAACTAACATCACATAGCAATCCAGTACTCTTTTCTTTGTTTCTAGGGAAATTGTCCTGTTTCTTAATACTTTACTCAACTTCTGGAATGCCTCCTTGTGCTTTTGGATCTCAGGAATATAAATGTATAGAAACTGCTGTGACCACAAAGTGAGGGGTCAGTTTATATATTGATTGTAATATGGAATTGATCCCCCACTTTATATCCAGTATTCTTCTGTAGAACCACTTTTCAGTTGCTTCAAGTCTTTCCTTCGTCTTTGATGATATTGTCCAGCATTCACTGCCGTATTGAAGAACTGACATCACATAGCAATCCAGCACTCTTTTCTTTGTTTCTGGTGGAATTTTCCGATGTCTAAATACTTTACTTAGCTTCTGGAACGCGTCCTTTGCCATGCCAATTCGCCTTCGAATCTCTGTGTCGCACTTTCCATCTCCTGTTAGAACACTTTCTAGGTATCTAAACATTTGTACTTATTTGATTCTGGTATCCCCCATCTGTATTTCGCATTTTGGGTGGCACCTTTTGCTGATGACCCTGCATTATAAACTCCCAAATCGTAAAGTCGACCGGATTATTCTGTACGAGAGTGTCACTGAGAGATTGATTTTCTGCAATATACACACTTCTAGCTGATCATCTATGACTCTTATATAACAGATAAACTCAGCTATCCTACTTTTTTTTTTTTTTTAATCATTTCACCCCGAGCAAGGCCGAAACGCCACTGATGTGCAGGGGGTTACATAAATGTAGAAAGATTAATTAGAAAAGAGTGAGGAGTACAAGCTAGTTAGAAAGGAACAATAGAAAGCTGAGAAAGCAGGTGCAATGACAGATACATGGGCGGAGAGAACGTGAAGATTATACAGGGGAGGGGAGAGAGCTAGAGTCCAGTGGTTAGTAGGTGAGTATTAACTTTGCTTTTAAATTTCTGGAGGTCGTAGCCGTCAGGAAAGCAAGAATACGGGAGTGAGTTCCACAGGCGGGAAGTGCGAGAGAGGAAGCTGCAGGAGTAGAATTGTCGTCTGCGTTTGGCTCACCTGACTGTGAATGGGTGGGACCCAGTTACCAGTCTGATTGCACGGGTAAACACCTGTTGAGGAGGCATCAGTGACTTAAGCTCATCCGAGCAGAAGCCATGAAAGTATTTATAGAAGAGACAGAGGAAGGCCACATTTCGACGATGGGGAAGTAGAAAGAACCGCAGAATTTTCCACAACAACATTTATTTAAGCACAATACTTGATTGGCAACTAGGTCTCGTAATTTATCAGTTAAAAGGGCTAGATGCAACTGTAAGTTCTATGCTATTTCGTACTTTTTGCTCGTAGAATTCTGTTCCCACTTTCTAATTTACACTGATCCGCAAAAATTTAAATGCAACGTCTTCTTTTATCGTCTTCTCTCCTAATAGTTTTTTTTGTTATATCCTTTAACACTCAGCTATCTCTTACAACATAGTGGCTTTAACGGCTTGCTTGGAGTAAAATCGTTAAAAAAAGAATGGAAAATAGAGGAAAGGAAAAAATAAATGAAAAATATATCCCAGTGAATAAGAAGGGAATTTGAAAATATTAATGAATAAGTAAAAAATACGGAAAATTTAAAAAATGAACACTGTAAAAAGAAGGAAATAAAATTGATATCAAGAATAAAAAAAACAGGAATGAAGAGCGAGAGAGAGAGAGAGAGAGAGAGAGAGAGAGAGAGAGAGAGAGAGAGAGAGAGACGATGGGAAATCCTACAATAACAAACACCATGTCTTCTACAGAGGCCGGAAATTACGTCATCACCCTGTCAGCTCCAGGTGTGTTTGACGTGAATTCATTACACTTCGCAAATTGTCTACATCCTCCCAAATATAAATTTGTTAGTTCGTTTTATTCATCTTCTCGGCTAATGTGAAGTGGATCGCTGGGATGTAGATTGTAAGGTGATAAGCGTAAACACACAGATCTAAATCATATTTAAGTACAAGACACCGCACACACACACACACATATATAGTTATTAATATTATTATTACGATAATAATAGCATCAATTAATTTAATAGGTATAAAGTTTCGGTGTTTAAGACACCATCACCAGACAGTAAAATGCGATTAATTTACTTGTCTACATATATATATATATATATATATATATATATATATATATATATATTGTCATCCGCAGACAGATCTGTTTCGCTGTATCACAGCTCATCATTACGGTTAGACTCCGATTGCTCCCTAACCCAGGCTCGAAACCCGACCGAACTGGCGTCAGTCGGCGACTCTGTGTGTGTGTGTGTGTGTGTGTGTGTGTGTGTGTGTGTGTGTGTATTCTAAACATATACTGTTAAATATAAGAGACAATGAATGTCTATTATGTTTAATCATCAGCCGTTCTAAACGTCGTATTTTGGCTTTAATTTCAGTTGAAAATAAAGACAAACATTCTCCAACATTTGGATAATTTTTTGTTAATTTGGTTCTAAGCTTTCGGCTCACATGAGCCATCTTCTGAGAGGTTGTTAAGACGGTAACACAATAACATCCACCATCAACGACGATTTTATTTTGTGTTGACATAAAACTACGCTAGGCAACGGCAATAGTTACAAAAAATAAAAACATCTCCATGTCCTCCAATGTACATTAAATCCTAACAACACACACTTGATAAAATCACGTTTAAATCCGGACATAACACGTTACATTACATTTGAATACATGGTTTTGTTGTCATTTCGCGCTATCACGCGGTGTGACGTCATAGAACCGCATTGCAAATTTGCAAACTGCGTTTGCTATTTTTGGTAACTATTGCCGTTGACTAACGGAGTTTTATGTCAACACAAAATGAAATCGCTGGTGATTGTGGATGTTTAGAAAATTATTTGCTGCCTCGATACATATATATATATATATATATATATATATATATATATATATATATATATAAGTCATCGGCAGAAAGATCTTTTTCGCTGTATCACAGCTCATCAGTGCGGTTAGAATCCGATTGCTTTTTACCCAGGATTGAAACCCGGCCGAATTGGCGTCAGTCGGCGATTCTATCTCTGGGCTATGGGCGCTCGGTAGAAGAAGGCAGACCTTTTAGCGTATACATTATCATTATACACGCCCAATAGCCAGAGTGCTCTAATTCATTACGAATGAGCGATGCGTAGATGCTAGAGTAGCTACTGTTTTTTCAAAATCTACCATTCTTCCAGAGTGCTCATTTAGGATGTGAGAGATCAAAATAGTCCTCCATATATTCTTTGATTTCTTATATCTATCTATCTATATATATATATTTGTAATGAATTATTTTGAACATTATTTTTACCGATACTCATATTGAAGTAAATATTCTGTTTTTAATTAAACAGTTTTTTATATTTATATCGACCGGCCTGATTATTTCACGATAAATTTTTAGGACGAAAATGTGTGCTACACAGCAAGATTCGAACCTGCGACCCCTATTACATAGGGGAAGCATACCATTTGATCTGGTACCATCTTAACCACGCGACCATGGATAGCCTCTTGATCAGACGAGGTTTTTCTCATGCTTATATAACACAATTTTCGATCTATCGTAAACAAACCATATCTGCTCTGTAATGTAGTAAAATGCAATGTAATATGTTATTTCATGTTTTAAAGTTGATTTTATTGAGTGTTGGTTGTTTTGATTTGATGTACATGGCCTCCAATATCCGCAGGTTCCTCTTACTGTGTGTATGAGTAAGGATCACCGTATTGTTGATCAAAATCTGTCTGATATTACCTACATGTTTATGTTTTTCAGAGAAATGTTGTTTAATAGTACTCTGATCAGAAAGATGACATGTAAGTCTACGGGAGAGCGTGGTTGTAGTAAAACCATTTCTGCGTTTATTATTTTTGGTAACTATTGCCGTTGCCAAGCGGAGTTTTATGTCAACACAAAATAAAATCGTCGGTGATGGTGGATTTTATAATATTTCAGTTTAAACAACCTCTCTGAAGATGGCTCATGTGAGCCGAAAGCTTAGAAGAAAACTAATAAATAATTATCCAAATGTTGGAGAATTTTTGTCTTTATTTTCAAATGAAATTAAAGCAAAAATACGACGTTTGGAACGGCTCATGATTAAACATAATAGACATTCATTGTCTCTTATATTTAACAGTATATGTCTAGAAAATATATATATATATATACTATAATCATCCGCAGACAGATCTGTTTCGCTGTATTACAGCTCATCAGTACGCTTCCTAACTCAGGATTGAAACCCGACTACATTGGCGTCAGTCGGCGATTCTACCCCTAGGCCACGAGTATATATATATATGAGCAAAGTTGTATTATATATATATATATATATATCTACATATATATATATATATATAATACAACTTTGTTCATACATTGAGCACTGTTTTATTAACACCTGAATAATAATACTAAACATGTGCGCACCTTCATATATATATCTATTCATTCAAGTCACTAGATAGATAGATAGATAGATAGATAGATAGATAGATAGATAGATAGATAGATAAAGTTTTAAAAACATTAAATTTAATTGAGCTAAAATAAAGGGGAATCAAATAAGATTAATAAATTGGGATTTTATTAATCTCATTTGGTTACATTTTTTTCCTTATTTTTAGTTTGATTTTGTTTTCTTCTTTTTACTTTAATTTAATTTAATTTTTTAAAATCTCCTTATCTATATCTATATAACCCAGTAAATTAACCAAATTTCACTGTCTGATGATGGTTTATTAAATGTATGCAATAATAATAATAATAATAATAATAATAATTATTATTATTATTATTATTTTTATTATTATTATTATTATATTTATGGTCTAATTTTGAATCGAGTACTTTTAATAGTAAATATCTAAATGTGGAATGTATCTCAATTAGTATTAATCACTTATATATATATATATATATATATATATATATATATATATATACTTTCTGTATATATATATATATATATATATATATATACTTTCAGTGTATATATATATATATATATATATATATATATATATTTTTAATCATATCACCCTGAGCAAGGCGGTAACGCCACTGATGTGCAGGGGGCTACGTAAGAGTGAAAAGATTAGAAGAGAGAAAGCCAGGAACCACATCCTAAACAAGGAACAAGGGGTGAGCCTCTACACCTGTTCAATAGACGTGGGTGGAGTGAGAACTATATATATATACTTTCTGTATAAGCAAATGAATCTCTGACCACACCCGTAGTAATATGGGACCAATTTACAGTTTAAATGTAAATCTAGGTCTGGTTTTCCCGAGAATAATAACAGGTAAACATAAATCTGGTTTGCACTAGAGTCAATGAGTACAAATGTCTGTTTTATTCTAATGTCCAGAATCTCAAAAGGTCCGGTTCTTTCTAAAGTCAAAAAGTTAGGAAGACTTCAAAGCAGTAGAAAGAAGTTCACATTGCGCTTACGTTTAAAAGGTTGACATGGGCCCTGTTTATTCGAGAATTAAAAAAAAAAAGAGTGAAATTGTTCGGTATAATACGGAACAACTTCTATATACTTTCATACACTTCAAAAGAAAGATCTTCCCCTTCTTAAGTCTTCAAAAAACACTATCTAAAATTTCCTATTTTTTATCCATCTGCCAAATACAGGTGGGGAATACTAAATTCAAGCCGGTACAGAAGTTTAAATATCTGGGAAGGGTTCTAACAGAAGACAGATAGGCAAATTAGCATGGCGAAGAAGCATTCCAGAAGTTGAGTAAAGTATTAAGAGACATGAGAATTTCGCTAGAAACAAAGAAGAGAGTACTGGACTGCTATGTGATGTCGGCTCTTCAATATGGCAGTAAATGTTGGACAATATCATCGAAGATGAAGAAAAAACTTGAATCAACTGAAATGATGTTCTACAGAAGGATGCTGCGAATATCATGGATCAAGCATGTGAGCAATGATGATGTTTTGGAAATAATGGAAACGAAAAGAATATTAATGCTGAACATCAGGAAGAGACAGCTGAAGTTCCTGAGATATGCAATGAGGAAGGAGGGCTTGGAGAATCTGGTACTAACAGGCCAGATAGAGGGGAAAAGAGACAGGGGAAAGCAGCGGATAACATATTTGATAGACCTGATCTGGTGGATGATGGAACGAGGGTTGTATGGTGTAATAGAAGAAAGCGTGCTAAGATCCACCGGGGATAGAAAGATGTGAAAGACATGATCGCCTACGTCCTGAAAGGACAAGGCACATAGAAGAAGAAAAATGTTGAATATGTAAAAATTATTCAACGTTTAATGTAATGATCTAGGTATGATATGGGTTGATTTTCTGTCTAGCTAGATTGTATTTGTTTTCGGTTTTTCTAGATAAATCGTCCACTCGATCCGTTATTGAACATGAATTGTTTACAATAGAATTTGTGATTTTATATAAAAATTATCTCATGAAAATTTAGATATCGTAGAGCTGGCCCGTATCATAAAGATACAATCAAGGATGAGACACTGACATCGGCTACACACACACACACACACACACACACACACACACACACATACACACTCACACACACAAACACACACATCAACATAAACACACACGCACACAAACACACACACACACACACACAAACACAAACATACACACATACACACACACACATACACACACTCACACACACAAACACACCCACGCACACAAACACACATACACACACAAACACGCACAAACACAAACACACACATACACATTCACACACACAAACTCACACACAAACACACACGCACACATACACACATACACACACACGCACACATACACACACTCACACACACAAACATAAACACGCATAAACATAAGGTTTGTGAGAGTGAATGTGTGTTTAAAAATATTTGTCTGAAATACGAAAAACTTGCCTCCAAATTCTAAAAAAATAGGTAAGTTCATTACAAATGTAAAAATAAACTTTTACAAATGTAAAATGAATGTACCTCAGATAAACGGAGGAAGGTTTAATCTCTACTTCCATCGTCGTCTTTCCGAAATAAGTTCAGGATAGGAAACAAAAATAAAAAATGGGAAACACGAAAATATATATAAACATATCATTCGATATCTTGATGTATCCATGGTTGTGAAACAATATATATATATATATATAAAACTACCGGCCATAATTATTAGGCTACCCCAGTGTTTTAAAAAAAGATGTATTTCATACTATTTTTTCTATTTATTGCCAAGTGAATAATTGTAAATGAAAATAGACTGTTTTTTATGTTAATACTGCACAATTATATGTGCATCAAACGAATTTATAAATATTTAATAATATCTATATTGCAGTTTCATCAATGAAAGAATGAAGAAGATTTAGGGTGATTCGGACGAGTTCATCTTTGCTTCCTTGCCTTGTAAAATTTTTCAAAGTAATAATAACAAAAGAACCATTCTATTTTCATTTAGAATTATCCACTTAAAATTAGTACTGGTGTGCATGGGGCTACATATGAGTCAAAAACTTTGGGGGCTACATAAGAGTAAAATATTGGATAGGAGAGAGTGAAGAGAGTGAAGACTAAGACGAACCAGTTAGAAAGGAGCAAGAGAATGATGGGAATACAGTTGTGATGACAGTTGCAAAGGTGGAGAGAAAGGAAGGATATACAGAGTGGTGTAGAAAGATGAGTATTGACATTGCATTTAAATTCCTGAATGTTGTAGCCGTCAGGAAAGCAAGAATATGGAAGAGAGCTTCACAGGCGGGAAGTGCGAGAGAAGAAGCTGCATGAGTAGAATTGTTGTCTGCATTTGGCTAACCTGACTGTGAATGGGTGGGACCCAGTTGCCAGTCTGGTTGCACGAGTAAACACCTGTTGAGGAGGCACCAGTGACTTAAGTTCGTCCGAGCAGAAGCCATGAAAATATTTATAGAAGAGACAGAGGGAGGCCACATTTTGTCGGTGTGGAAGTGGCTGCAGTCGAGCCGCCAGATCAGTACCTATCACATTACAGACTATCCTTTGGAGCCTGTTGAGAACACTGAGGAGAACGGCAGGGCCGCCTGACTACAAATAGCAGCAGTACACCCTGCACTGACGGATGGTTGACTTGTATATATGCAGGATGGATTCAGGTGGAAAAAACATCCTGCATCGACATAGTGACCCAACCTTCGTAGATTTAGCTATGGATTCAATATAGTTGTTCCACTGGAGATCTGAGGAGAGGGGAAGGCCGAGGAGGCGCAGTGTATTCCTATCAGGGAGAATCACTTGGTCCATGCTTATGGGAGGTATGAGAGGTTGCCTGTAATGGTTGACAGACAACAGCTTGGTCTTAGACACATTGAAGTTGACAAGCCACTTCTTGTCCCAATTCGCCACAGAGTGTAGATCCAGTTCAAGGTCAGGAGCGAGATTAAGTCTATCCGCCACGACAGGTTTCTTACTGGTGCGGGAGTATATTGTGGTGTCATCTGCGTAGATGCCTACGTGGCCCTTGATTTCTTCTGGGAGGTCGTTGATGAAAATAAGGAAGGGCGTTGGGCCCAGGATTCGTGCTGTAGGATGAAGAGGCATGCCCATTCAAAACGGCCTTCATTTTGCGGTTATATATATATATATATATATATATATATATATATATATATATATATATTACGCTCTCACACCCTGATTGAGCACTCTGGATGAATGCGAGACTTTGAAAAACAGGAGCTACTGTGGCATGTACGCATCGCTCATTCAATAATGACTTTGAGCACTAATTCATTTTACTGAATGAGCGATGCGTACACGCCAGAGTAGCTACTGTTTTTCAAAGTCTACCATTCTTCCAGAGTGCTCAGTCAGGGTGTGAGAGCGTAATATATATATATATATATTACGAGACCGTAATATATATATATATATATATATATATATATATATATATATTACGCTCTCACAGCCTGATTGAGCACTCTGCATGAATGGGAGACTTTGAAAAACAGTAGCCACTGTGGCATGTGCGCATCGCTCAGAGCAATCTGGCTATTGGGTGTGTATAATGATAATATACGCGCTAAAAAGTCTGTCTTCTTCTACCGAGCGCCCATAGCCCAGAGCTAGATTCGCCGACGTCGGGTTTCAATCCTGGGTTAAAAAAGCACTCGGAGTCTAACCGTACTGA